>CAUYPK010136727.1:0-28208 GCA_963574355.1 Loris lydekkerianus | reverse complement strand
CCTGGAAATGCACAAGAATATTTCTGGCTTGGTGCCTTTAGCTCAGCAGCTAGGGTGCTGGTCACATACCCTGGGCCTGGGCCTGCCAAACAACAATGACAACAAAAAAAAATAGCTGGGCATTATGGAGGGCCCCTGTAGTCCCAGCTACTTGGGAGGCTGAGGCAAGAGAATTGCGTAAGCCCAAGAGTTTGAGGTTGCTGTGAGCTGTGATTCCATGGCACTCTAACCAGGGGGACATACTGAGATTTCTGCCTAAAAAAAAAGAAAAAAAAAAGATACTTTTGCTTCAGCCTCTTCTTGTTCCACCATACCTGGCTAATTTTTCTATCTTTAGTAGAGATGGAGTCTCACTTTTGCTCAGGCTGGTCTTGAACTTGTCAGCTCAAATGATGAACCTGCCTTGGCCTCCCAGAGCTCTAACATCATAGGCTTGAGCCACCCACTCAACCAGAAGCTTTTTTCTTTTTTGCTCACAGCAACCTCCAACTCCTGGGCTTAGGTGATTCTCTTGCCTCAGCCTCCCGAGTAGCTGGGACTACAGGCACCCACCACAACGACTGGCTATTTTTTGTTGTTGTTGCAGTTGTCATCGTTGTTTTTTGGGCCATAGCTGGCCCAGGCCGGTTTCAAACCCACCAGCCTCAGTGTATGTGGCTGGCGCCCAACCTAGAGCTATGGGCGTGGCCCCCAACCAGAACATTTTATTTTTTAATGAGTAATCTCTCTTCTGTACACCCAAAACTAATATAGTGAGAAAAGGGTTAAAAAATACTATTTTATTTTATTGAATTTTAATTGGTTGGCCATTCTTAATTTCTTCAGAATGGGGTTTTGAGTCCTGACGTTGTAAGTCAATCAGTCAGTCAATGTGTCACTGGAGAGGTGCTGGCGCTGCTGGGAAGTGGGCCGGGGGTTGCCATAGAATTAAATATACAATATTAGCTGGTAATGAGGCTTTCATTTTGTTCTGTGAATACTCACACAAAATACTTAGATAGATTAACACATGTACTGTCCAATATACCTGAAGTAATACTACGTTATTTTTTTTCATTCAACAAAATATATTGATTGCTCACTCTGCTCCTAGGGATCAGCGTGAATAACACAGAGTTCTAGCCCTGGTGGAGTTGACACTTTACGTAAATATATGTCTCTGAAGAAAAGAGTAAGAATAAGATACAGTGAGGGTTAATCCCCCCACTACATGCCTCATGGATGAATTCACACTGAGCAGCAGGGGGCAGTGTTCTTGGGCAGGGCAGCTCCCCAATCTCTGGCTGAGGATCTGTAAGAAAGTGGGGAAGTGGGGTGTACCTTGTGTATGTGGCATACAGGGGAGACCATTTTTTGTTACTCCCTCTTCTATACAACATTATTTTCAGTAATAATAACCAAATGAAATGAGTAATTATAAATGAAATGAGTAATTCAGTAAATGGACCGAAAAGAAACACATGAGAGATTTTTCTTTAATTAACTTTGTCTATGTAATAATGTCAATAAAAGTGAATAAGTTATAATATCAAAAAGAGGGAAAGTAATGAGTTAATACTTTTTAATTACATTAACATTTTTCAACCAGATGAGAAAAAGCATATATCTACATATTAGTCTGCTGCAGAAATGAATAATAACATTACAGAGCAAAAGTAATTAAATAGGAAGAGAATATATAATTATAAGAAATCCATTTCAATTTTTAAACATATTATTCAAATTCAGTAAAATATTTCATGGGTGAACTGAAGCTTGCACTTGCCAAACAAAAATATTACACCAAAAAAAAAAAAATATTACACCTTGTACTTGCACTGTTTTATTTTAATTATTTATTTATTTTTAAATTTCAGCTTGCTTGTTCATTCTTCTTCATTTGAAGTACTCTTTTTTTTTTCATTCTTTTTTTTTGTTCATTTCTTCTTCCTCTGGCGATGCTCTTTCCCATTGCCTCCCCAGTAGCTGGGATTACAGACGCCCACCACAACGTCCAGCTGTTTTTGATGTTGTTAGTAGAGACAGGTTCTTACTCTGGCTCACTGCTGCTCATACTGGTCTCTAACCTCTGAGCTCAGGCAATCCACCCGCCTTGGCCTCCCACAGAACTGGGACTACAGGCGTGAGCCACCACGCCCGGCCTGCACTGTTTTATTTTAAATTTTAATCATAAATAAAGACTCTAGTTTGTATGAGAAAATTAAATTGAACAGGAGAGAATTGAAATGGCTCAAGTTCTGTCACAATCACACTGCTCCTGTTACATATTTCAAATCTGGTGTTTACATGCAGAAGCAGATAATTCTACATAGGTTAGAGACATGAAGTGTACCCAGAGCAAGCACAGATGTGAATGATTCTGAACCATTAGGAACTTAACTCTTAAACAAGCATGTGTGGATAAATGCACTTACATTGGGACTTCTCTGAGTTAACTTCCATGTAGAATATAATGTCTATTAAAAAATATGCAATAACGGGCAGTGCCTGTGACTCAAGGAGTAGGATGCCGGCACCACATACTGGAGGTGGTGGGTTCAAACCCAGCTCTGGCCAAAGACTGCAAAAATGATAATAATGATAATAATAATAATAAATAAAAGACAAGCAATAACAAGTACTACTTGTATTTTTTTTTTTTTTTGAGACACAGCCTCAAGCTGTCACCCTGGGTAGAGTGTCGTGGCACAGCTCACAGCAACCTCCAATTCCTGGGCTCAAGCAATTCTCCTGCCTCTGCCTCCCAAGTAGCTGGGATTACAGGCACCTGCCACAATGCCTGGCTATTTTTTTGGTTGCAGTCATCATTGTTGTTTGGCGGGCCCAGGCTGGATTTGAACCTGCCAGCTTAGGTGTATGTGACTGGTGCCTTAGCTGCTTGAGCCACAGGTGCCAACCCACTACTTGTATTTATTAAGAACTTGAATAATGATTACAGACATTTCTTAGAGCTTAAATCAACAAAAAATTTCAAGGCAGGGGGAAGAGTATTGACATGGTGTAGAACTGCCGATATGTGACTATAGAAAAAACAGACCAACTTTTAGTCTGTTTCACTATTGTTTAAAAATTCTCTGCAGAAAACATGTCCTCTTATTGCCCAGGCCACACCTGTCACTATCCTTGGTATACCACAGGAATACTTCTAATGCCTCAGGAAATGAAGAAAAATGATATAGGAACTATGACTTAAAGCCATATGTATTTAGCTATTGTGGATTCATCTCTCTATGGAACCCTCACTAAGTCCCAAGGGGATGCTCCAGGTCTGACCTCAGGGTAAGGAGTCTGCCCAAAGTTGCTTTTCACAGGTTGTAAAACGATGGTATAATCGGCTTACTTATTAGATGAATACAAAAATGGGAGTTAGGGTGTGTGTGTGTGTGTGTGTGTGTGTGAGATGAGGTTATCGGGGGTGGCAAGAACACTAAGCATAAGATGAATTTGTGCCCCCTCCTGGAAACAATGGGAAATTTTGATTTTAAACTTAATGTGGGTTTATGTAAATAGTTTCTCTTTCCAAGTTCAAAATACCTCCCAGATAGCATTTAATTCTTACTTTTAGTTTCCCTCTGAGTTTGGCAAGAGATGCCTATTACCAGTTGAAGGAAGAGAAAGTTGTGATGGGGATATTCAGTGGTTCCCCCCTTCAGGATGAATTTATAGATCGATAGATGAGTTTTAGACGTATCTATAAGAAAAGAATCCGACTAAGGCAGAAAAAAGCAACTAAAGCTATTGTTTAGGTAACTTGGCAACATCCAGCAATGTTGAAGATGGACATTCCCAGACATCTGAGTGCCGCAGAGTGCTGAGTGCCGCAGCACTCATGGACACACACACACACACACACACACACACACACACACACACGAGAGAAACTGCACGTGCCTGTCTCCTGGGGGAATGTTCTGACAGTTTCAGTGTATTGGTCCTCAGCCATTGTTTCCCACTCAATACTACTAATGACCCTCCAGGCAGATCATCTTCTTTTGAGCTTCAGAGAGGTGGTTTTGGTCATCCTCGCAGAGAAAATTTTGGAAGTCCTATGCTGCAGAAGTCGTGCTGTGGCAACGTTTCTCCTGCTCAACCACCTGGCCATTGCCAGCTGCTCCAGGTCTCCCAGGGCTCCCAAGGCACAGCCACACCGCCTCACACTGGAGATCTCTTTCCTTCTACCCTGGGCCCTCCCTATCACCAGGGGAAGGGCAAAACAGGACTGCTGGAGGCACATGGCCTTGATAGGGCCCAGGAGACTGCAGGCTGCTGGCAGAGAGAGAAGGTCCCAGGCTTGGGCCACTTCCTGACTCACCTGTGTTCTCAGGCTAATATGAGGGTGACGCCACTGCCACTTCCCCCACTGTTGCCCAGAGGGGCCAGGGAATGACACTAGAAGTTAATATCCAATGAAGCAAATTTTAACCATGGAGAAAACTCGTGGATAAATCCTTCCCCTTCCTTTCCCCCAAAGGACTCTTCTGAGAAATGTTTCCACGTGACCCCTCTGGAAAATTACAGGTGACAGAGCTCCTAATTGTGCTTTCTAGTGAAGTCGAGGCCACCTCAGTAGTAAGCCACTTCCTGTTTGCTTCCCTCCTTCCTGCCTCACTAGCCTGCCCCCCTCACTCTTGTCCTTCAGTTTGCAAATGCAAATAGTGCCTTACATAGTACTTTCTAGGGGACCCAGATTGAGACAAAGAATGTTTACTGCAGCAAAATTGTCACCATGCTCACGTGTTTTATAATCATAAGAGAAGTAATTATACTGTTATTACCAAGAAAAAGAAGAAAAAATGGAGAACAAAAGAATTTTCAAAGGTGGAAATGAGAATTAAAATATACACGGACTCAATACAAAGAATAATCTGTGGCTTAGAAGATTTCACTTCTGTTCTCTCTCTGCTGCTCATTTGTAAACTGTCCTGTAAACTTTGCATTTCAAATAGTTATAATATTGTGAAAAGTATCCTGCTTCTTAAAAAATGCTTAAATATGGACTCCAGTGATTAGTGAGGAAGAGGAAAAATAATATTCAGAAAAGTAGTGGCTGTTTCCATTGTTAACTTTAATATATTTGACTATGTAAAATTGGCTTAAGTTTTAGAAGTTCATCTAAGAGTTATGAGGTCAGGTGACGTGGAAGGAAAAACTCAGCTCTAGCCATTTCTTAGACGTTACTAAACCTTTTTAAACTTTGATTTTCTCCCTTTAGATAAGGGTTGGATAGTACATGATATCTAAATGAGATAACTCAGCATCTGGCCTATAGTATTCGATAAACATTATTATTGTGACCCATAATAGATAGTCCCAGTGGGGAAAAGGAATTTTTTGTTAGCTAAAATTGGTGCCAACAACAAACACATGAAAAAATGCTCATGGTCCCTAATCATCAAAGAAATGCAAATCAAAACCACTCTGAGATATCACCTAACCCCAGTGAGAATAACACACATCACAAAGTCCCAAAGCTGCAGATGCTGGTGAGGATGTGGAGAGAAGGGACTTTTACAATGTTGGTCGGATTGCAAACCAATACAGCCTCTTTGGAAAGAAGTGTGAAAAATCCTCAAGGAACTAAAAGTTGACCTCCCATTTGACCCTGAAATCCCATTACCAGGCATCTACCCAGAAGAAAAAAAAATCATTTTACCATAAGGACATTTGCACTAGAATGTTTATTGCAGCTCAATTTATAATCATCAAGATATGGAATCAACTCAAGTGCCCATCAAACCCATGAATGGATTAACAAATGGTGGTATATGTATACCATGGAATCCTATTCAGCCATAAAAAAAGATGGAGACCTTACATCTTTTGTATTAACCTGAATGGAGCTGAAACATATTCTTCTTAGTAAAGTGTCACAAGAATGGAAAAGCAAATATCAGTGTACTCAATGTGAAACTAGTAGATGAACAATAAACTACCCCGCAAGAGAAAAACACAATTAAACCCGAGTAGGGGGTAGAGGAGAGAAGAGAGTGGGGGAGGTTGGTGTACTCCCACCTACCAGGCACAATGTAAGGGTGTAGGGCATACCTCCTGGGGGAGGGGCACAATGCAACTTGGACTTTACCTAACAAACGTAAACAATGTAGCCTAATTGTCTGTATCCTCATATTAATCAGAGATCAATCAATCACTCTAATAGTTGGGATTATTAAGAAAATGATGCCAACAAAACTACATTTATGCTTGGGAAAGATGAATTCTAGTTGAAACTTTTGCCATATAAAATGGGATATGATTTTTTTCATCAATTTAAGAATGTGTGTGTGGCTGAACTCATTCAACTCATCATCTGGAGAACTTACACTAGTTTCTAGGCATGAGGATAGATGGAAATCGAGATAGATTTCCTCAAGGATTTTCTGTCCATGAAAAACAGTTCATTAATTGTTTTTTGTTTGTTTTCTGTTATAGAAGGAGAGGTTCAGCCCTTGGCTGGGTGATGAGACGCTAGTGCCTCAGGACAGAGTGAAAACTTGAGGTTTGTACATTTTTTTTTTTTTTGGAGACAGATTCTCATTCTGTCCCCAGCTAGAGGGCCATGGCATGAGCCTATCTCACAGTAACCTCAAGCTCCTGTGCTCAAGTGATCCTCCTGCCTCAGCCTCCTGAATAGCTGAGACCACAGGCACCTGCCATCACGCCTGACTAATTTTTCTATTTTTTATGGAGATGCGGTCTTGCTCAGGCTGGTCTCAAACTCCTGATCTCAAGTGATCTTCCCATGTTGGCCTCCCAGAGTGCTAGGATCACAGGTGTGAACCACCATGCTGGGCCAAGATTTGTATTTTTAATATACCAAGTGCCCTTTTGAGGGAAAGCAAGAGATTTTGTTTTCTGGCAAGGTGTGAAAGGAAGGCAAGAAAATACCAGGGGGCTCAGGTGTGCAAAATGGCCCCAGCAGGGAGCTGTTGCCCAGGAAATGTTGAAGGCACAGAGCCCAGAGCTGAGATTTGTAAGCAGGTGTCAAAAGCCCTGCTGAGCCAATTCTTCACACTTTGGGGGGGGGGGGGGGCGGGGAGGACACACCATTGCAGGATGTACCAGCTAAAACTTTTCCCTTCCTGGGAGTGGGAATTGGCTCCTTCTGCACCGCGGGAGTGAAGTTTGTCTCTGCCACTGTCTGGTTCCCTGGTGCTCATACCTCCCTTCCCTGGCACAAGCCAGGTCACCATCCGCCTGAAGAGGACTCCCCTGCTCCTTGGAAATTATCGATTCTGGGAAACTAATGATCCTCAGCTGTATATACAGACTTAACATGTAATGAAGGACTTCACTATACGCTCTCTTTTTTTTTTTTTTTTTTTTGCAGTTTTTGGCCAGGAATGGGTTTGAACCTACCACCTCCAGTATATGAAGCTGGCACCCTGCTCCTTTGAGCCACAGGCGCCGCACCTTTATACTCTCTTTTAAGATGAAAACTCAGCTTCCATTTGCTTGTTGTGCTCTAACCACACTTGTATTTGTTCCTTTTCCTCGAATACGGTGTGTTTCCATTTCAGGATCTTAGCCTGTACTTTTCCTCTGCCCAGACCATCACATAGCTGGATTCACACTGCCAGGGGTTCTCAAACTATGGCCCGGAGGCCACATGAGGTGGTGTGATTGTATTTGTTCCTGTTTTTTGTTTTTTTACTTCAAAATAAGATATGTGCAGTGTGCATAGGAATTTGTTCATAGTTTTGGGGTTTTTTTTTTTTTTTAACTATAGTCCGCCCTCCAACTGTCTGAGGGATAGTGAACTGGGTCCCTGTTTAAAAAGTTTGAGGACCCCTTTAGTTTAAATGTTAGTGCGCCCTCACCACATTATTTAATGTTGATCTCCCCCAGCTGGTGCCATTCTTTATGGTCTTATGGCTCCTGTGAAAGTATCAAGTCAATCACATACCTCAAGCCATAGTGTACTGTTATCACCTTACCTTTCTTTCACGGATATTTCCCCCATTTCTCCCTGGTTTTCAATCCTGTTTCCTTTCCTTCTATTATACATTCATCTGCTATAAGGTCTTAGATACATGTCCTTGGATATCAATGTAATCTTGTCAAATGTGAAGTGATGCTTGGTATGTTGTATGTTTTAGATTTCCATAAATAGTATTGTGCAATAGACCTTGTTCTAGTTGTTATGTTTTGCATTTAACAGTGGGTCTTAAAGATGCATCTGTGTTTGCTACGTATGTACGTACACTTGATTCATTGCTCCCAGCTGATCCCTAGTATTCTGTAGTGTGCATTTGTCCCTGCTAGGGATGCATCTGGCTTCTGGATTCTGTAGACAGCTCTTCTGTGAGTATCCTCATTTTTGTCCCTTTATGGATCGGCGTATGGATTGATCTGGCTGTATATCCAGGGGAAAGACTGCTAGACCATATTTGTATATATACTTATTTATCTATATGTTCTAAATGCTTTGCATATATTAACTCCTTCAGTCTTCACCGTTAACCCTAAGAGGTAGCTGCTATTGTTACCCCCATTTTACAGATGAAGAAACTGAGCACAAAGTAGTTAATGATTTCCCCAAGGTCTTTAGTAAGTGGCAGAGGTAGGTTTTAAACTTGCAGGGGCGTCCCACCAGGTGAGTATAAAAAGAGTCTTTAGTGACACAGCCTGGGCTTCCCTACCCCAATCCCATCCCCATGACCTCACGGCTACTGTCCTGCCCATTATCCAGGCTATTTTGTTTTGGTCAGTAGTCCCCTACCCTGAGGCTGTAGTAGGTACTGGATTAGAATTGTTCAGGGTCCAGACGCCCCCACTGTTACCTGTTTCTCACTGTTGCCAGGCAGTTGTCACTGCCCTGGTATTATCCCACCACTCCTCTCTAGATATTCTGCCTCAAGGTGGTTCCAGGTCAGGCTGTGATCTGCCGAGGATGGTGGTCGGAGGGAGAAAACAGCCTGTAACCCTGCCCCCACCGTGCCCATCTGCGACTTCCTCTGCTTCACCTACCATTTGCCTTTCGCAGTGCCCTTCTTACTGCTCATGAGTTTCTCTTTGTTTTTACCTTGATTGATACTGATTTACAGATGTATACCCTTTCCTCCTGCTCCCGAGGCAGTATCAGGCTTAGATTTGGTACAGGTCTTTGTACTCTTCATAATGCTGATACTAACCGATATTACCATCTCTGTCTATTGGTTTACTTGTTTGTTGTCTGTCTCCTTTACTGCGAAACTATAAAGGCCACATCAGCAATATGTTTGTTCTATTTTTCTCTATATCCCCAGCTTCAGTTCAGTGCTGGCATGTACTGGTTGAGGGTAATGGAAGAAATAGCCACGGAGTCTGCAGAAGCACAGTTGAAAACACAGCTCATTGTGTTCTTTGGTTTCCTTGATTTAAGATCGAGGATTAGAGAAAATAAGTACAGCGTTTGTTGATATAAAGAATGACATTGTTGATAATGTTCTTTATTTATTTGTGTCTCATGGGAAGAAGCATAGTTGCAATAGAGATGATGAAGTAGAATGGAGATAAGGGTTATTTGATACTTCATACCAGTAGCTCTCAAAGTGTGGCCTCAACATCCCCTGAAGTTCCCAAGACCCCTTCTGGGGGCTCATCACGTCAAAATCACGCATGCACAAAAGAACTGTTCAAAATGCAAGATACATCAGTGGATTTTAATGTAACAGAGTACAAAATGTTCACAGATATGGTTACAGCTTCTATACTATTACCTTTTCACCTTTAAAACTACCACATGTGAAGTTTTTGTGTAATCTCATAAAAGAAAATTTTAATTATCTGAAAAGGCTATGAAAATACTCTTCTAGGCTCGGCGCCTGTGGCTCAAGCGGCTAAGGCACCAGCCACATACACCTGAGCTGGCAGGTTTGAATCCAGCCCAGACCCGTCAAACAACAATGACGGCTGCAACCAAAAAATGGCCGGGCATTGTGGTGGGCGCCTGTAGTCCCAGCTACTTGGGAGGTGGAGGCAAGAGAATCGCTTGAGCCCAAGAGTTGGAGGTTGCTGTGAGCTGTGATGCCATGGCACTCTACCCAGGGCAAATGACAGCTTGAGGCTCTGTCTAAAAAAAAAAAGAAAAAAGAAAATACTCTTCCATTTTTCTACTTCATATCTGCATGAGTCAAAATATTTTCATAGCCTTCAAGTTAAATAGCATATTGTAACAAATTAAAATCAGCAGCAGGCTGAGCTCCTGTAGTTCTGCAGTTAGGGAGCCGGCCACATACACTGAGGCAGGCAAGTTCAAACCCAGCCCGGGCCTACTAAAACAACAATGACAACTGCAACAAAAAAATAGCCAGGTGTTGTGGTGGGCACCTAGAGTCCCAGGTTCTTTGGTTTCTGGTGGCAAGAGAATTGCTTAAGCCCAAGAATTTGAGGTTGCTGTGAGCTGTGATGCCACAGCACTCTACCGAGGGTGACAAAGTGAAACTCTATCTAAAAAATAATAAATAAATAGAATAAAATAAAATCAGAAGCAAATATATGAATCCAGTTGTCTTCTAGTGGACCAGACATAAAAGAGCTTTTAAAAATGTAAACTTCTTCTCACTACATATTTTTTCCTGTAGAATATGTCATTTATGTTAATATTTAATGGGTTTATTATGGTGATATTAAATGAATTAATAAACAAATGTTTAGAAATTTCTCAGTTTTAATTTGATTTAGTAAATACCTATAGATGTAACACAAAGTTCTTTAAAGTTCTTAATAATTTTTAAGAGTGTAATAGGATTCTGAGATGAAAAAGTTGAATAACTTCTTCTTCTTTTTTTTTTTTTTTGGCCAGGGCTGGGTTTGAACCTGCCACCTCTGGCATATAGGGCTGGCGCCTTACTCCTTTGAGCCACAGGTGCTGTTCCTGATAACTCCTTCTTTATTCCACTGTAGGGAAATGAACCACAAGATTAAGAAATGGCCATGGAGATTTCACATTATCAGAATGTTGAATCTTGATTTTTAAGAGCAATTTATTTATTTATTTCTTGGAATGTGTTTATTTTGCCTTCATTTCCCCTCCAGATTTATTGACATATAATTGACAAATAAAAATTTTATATATTTAGATGTAAAATCCAATGTTTTGGTATACGTGTACATTGTGAAATGATTACCACAACCAAGCTAATTAACATATCTATCACCTCACATGGTTACTTTTTCATGACAAGAATACTTGAGATCTATTATCTTAGTGAATTTCAAGTGTATGATACGTTATTATTAGCCACAGTCACCATGCTGCACAGGAGGTCTCCAGAACTTATTTCTTACAGCTGCAAGTGTGTACCCTTTGACCAACATCTCCCCACTTCCCCCAGCTCTGACTGGTAACCATCTTCTACTCTGTGTTTCTCTGAGTTCAACCCTTTTAGATTCCACATACAGCTGAGATCACGCAACATTTGTCTTTCTGTGTCTGTCTTATTTCACTTAGTATAATGTCCTCTATGTTCATTTATATTGTCAAAATGGCAAACTTTCCCCAACGCTTGGCTATTATGAATAATGCTGTAATACACGAGAGGTCTCACTCTTGTTCAGGCTGGTCTCGGGCAGGCCATCCACCCGCCTCGGCCTCCCAGAGTGCTAGGTTTACAGGCATGAGCCACTGCATCTGGCCCATTTCACTCACTTTAATTTTACTTCATTAGTGTTGATTAATTGATCACTGACAATGGCCCAGCGGAAGACAAATCTTTAATTTATTATTTATGGTGTACCGACAATGTGTTAAGTTAAAAAGGAATTCTGACGCTGTAATACTAGTCCTTGTTCTCATGAAGCTTATGGTCTATTTAGGGAGGTAATAAGTGGATATACATATGTTCTTTTAAAAATGAATAAGGGAAGATATTAAAACATAAGTTCTGAAAGACCAGTGAAAGTAGTTAGAAAGAAGGTGATGTTTTCTCCCCAACTTCTATTAAGCCTCAACCTATTTTGAAAAAGTCATGTTAGTTATGTGGAATTATTGACCAGACCCTAGCTTCAGGCATGATTCCTCATTGTCCTAAATCAATCAAAGTAATCCCTACCTCTGAACTGATGGGCTCTGGCAATTTATGGGACCCCTAAGTTAATAGGGACTGGACATGGAAACTCAATCAGCAAGAAGCTCAGGACTTTTATGGGACTTCTGAAACGTGGATATTCTCCCTCCCTCTGAATGGCTCTGCTATATGGACATGAGGCCCAGACCTGCTTTTGAACACCTTCCAAGTCTGGGGCTATCCCCAGCACCTTCATATCATTGGAGTGAGAGTGAGATAGTCCCTGGCCTGTGCAGTTTCATAGTTAAGACACAGGCATTTCTTTTCTACTTGGCCATCAGGCCTATCTGCAAGGTACCGTGAATCCCAAGCTAGGGAAATGAAGTCACAGGGTACTGAAGAATTCCTCGGTAGGGGCAGCTGTAGTGGCAGCAGGAACGTTCTGTGACAACAGTTTCAGGGTAGCACTGGGCATCCCACCTCCAGAGTCAGAGTGGAGTGCCACCAGCAGCGCTGTCTTCAGTAGATGGTTCTGTGGCCTGATTTTGGCTGTGGTTCTTTCTGCCTAGCCTTTGAGTTACCCAAGATCTTTCTATAAATTTATTATTTTCTAAAGGAGAATCAATTTTTAGGGTTAAACTGAGAATCCTAAGTAGAACGATTAGCCACACATCCCTTTTTACTGTCTAAGCTTATCTGAATGAAATTTTCTGTTACCTAAAGACAGAGTTGCCCTAACTGACATGGGAGTACCAGCAGTTAAGTGTTGTCAGTGCTCAGAGCAATAATAGATTATTAGGGCAGGGCATGCGCACAATTGAACTTAGCCCAATGTATCCATGGGAGCAAGGTGGTTGTAGCAGGATGTAGGCACGTGGCGACCACAGTAGCAGAGGGGCCTGCAGGGAGCTCAGCAACCTGCCCCTCTGGGAACTGTGGGGAAGCAGCACGCCCTTTCCACCTCCCTCTCTGTTGTAGACAGATGGGAAGAATGACAGATTGGTTTACCCTTCCCAATTGTCCTGTGCTCTCCTTACCCCACCCAATCCTACTTTCATATCCTTAGTTAAGGGTTCACAAACCCACTTCTGTGCCAGTCCAGCAGGGTCAGCTGTCTGTGGTTTATACTCTTGAGGAACAGATCTAATTCTGAGATGCCAGGAGGGTGCTCTCCTAACTATCCTCTATCCAGACTAGCCCTCTGCTTAGCTCAGGGCACAGAGACAGCCATTCAATGTTGAGGCCTTGTTCATAGGGTGTTTGGGGCACCGTAAGAATACATTTAGAAATTATCTTAAGTAAATAATACTGGCTTTAGTGCTATGCTTATTTCTGTTTCCACCTACATTTAGATTTTGGCTTGGGTATTTCTTACTATCTTGTTAGCTCTTTAATGCTTTTAAGTTTGTTTTTCTAATGTAGTCAGCTTTTTTTTTTGTAGAGACAGAGTCTCACTTTATCGCCCTTGGTAGAGTGCCGTGGCATCACACAGCTCACAGTAACCTCCAACTCTTGGGCTTAGGCGATTCTCTTGCCTCAGCCTCCCAAGTAGCTGGGACTACAGACACCCGCCACAACGCCTGGCTATTTTTTTGTTGTTGTTGTTGTTGCAGTTTGGCTGGGGCTGGGTTTGAACCCACCACCCTCGTCATATGGGGTTGGCGTCCTACCCACTGAGCCACAGGTGCTGCTCTGTAGTCAGCATTTTTAGTTATTTTCAATGGGAGAGTGGATCATGATATTGTCAGAAATAGAAATCGCCCATTCATATATATATATATATATTTTTTTTTTTTTTGAGACAGTCTCACTATGTCCCTTGGTAGAGTGCTGTGGTGTCACAGCTCACAGCAATCTCAAACTCTTGGGCTGAAGCAATTATTTTGCCTTACCCTCTCAAGTAGCTGGGACTACAGGTGTCCTCCACAATGCCCAGCTATTTTTTTGTTGCAGTTATTGTTTAGCTGGATCAAGCTGGGTTCGAACCCACCAGCCTGAGTGTATGTGGCCAGCGCTGTAACCACTTTGCTACAGGCACAAAGTCTGTCATTATATTTTTCATTCTTACAAGTTTTCATTGGTTCTTTAAATCTCTTTGACATTTTAAAATGATTTCTCATTGTCTGCTTATATTTTTATAATATAAATAATATCATTTAAAATGATTTCTCATTGCTTATATTTATGTGACTTGTATTTCTCTGAAATTGTTAAACATAGTTATTTTATATTTTGTATCTGATATGTATAATATTGGGGGTCTGGCTCTGCGCCTGTAGCTCAGTGGTTAGGGCGCTGGCCACATAACACCGGGGCTGATGGATTCAAACCCGGCCTGGGACTGCTAAACAACAATGACAACTATAACAACAGCAACAACAACAAAAAATAGCCAGGCATTGTGGCAGGTGGCTATACTCCCAGCTCTTTGGAAGGCTGAGACAAGAGATTGCTTAAGCCCAAGAGTTTGAGGTTGCTGTGAGCTGTAACACCATAGCACTCGACATAGTGAACTCTGTTAAAAAAAAAAAAAAAAAACTCAAAAAACAATAATATTGGAGGTCTTTACTACTATCTATTTTTTTGTAATTAAAAAATTATATTCAATTGTTATGGGTATATAATAATTGTATATCATTGTAGGGTACATGTGATGTTTTGATTCAGGCAAACAAATATTTGCTTCCAGTCTGATTCTGGCTTTTACATTTTTTGAAGTTATCTTTTCTTTTTTTATTGACATACAGACTTCAAATTTTTGTGTGTATGCAAATTTCTCATTCCTTTTCTTTAGGTAGGTGATCTCATTTTTTGCCGTGAGATTTGCAAAGACAGGAGTTTATATTTACTAATAGCATTGTCGAGGATGTGAGGAAGTCAATATTCCTCACATCCTTGACAATATTCCTATCCAATATTGTTGATCAAAGTGCAAACTGCAACTGATTTGAAATATAATCAAAGTGACAAGTATTAAAGTTTAAACATGTTCATCTTTTGGTCTTGCAGTGCTACTTTGGAGAATCTATATTACAGTAATAAATGAGCTAGACAATACAAGGATTCTTGTAGTACTGTTTATAGTATAAAACTCTGTAAGAGGTTGGAGGGAGATGACTAAACATCTATCAATAATGAAAGGGTATGTTCTGTGGGTATTTGCAAAAATGAGAGCTTTTCACCCATTATTGACACTATATTTATTTTGTTTATATGGAAGAGTGTCTATGAAATACAATTAAATGAAGGTAAAAGATATAGGGTATAATATACATGTGTTGCTTTACTGGCCCAGGAGTCATTAACCTTTCTGGTAAAACAGAACTTGGAATTTTCTTTGGGGAGGCTCATCTCAAACTGTGTGTGCCCACGGCACAGGCCCAGATGATCACAGTTGGACCATTCCTCTAGCCACAAGGACTGGTTCAGGGATGGGCATTTAATCCAATCAGAGGTAGTGAGTACAAAATCGCAGAACTTTTGTTGAGCTTGTTGAATGAGAGGCTACCTGTCTTCTCCTGGTTTTGGAACTGACAATATGAGGCTGGAATGGCAGCTTTCACCTTGCCACCACAGGGGGAGACTTGACTAAGAATGGACCAATATAGAGAAAAACAGAGCTAAGACAAAGCAAAGCCAAGTGATGATTTTAAGTCCCTAGATTCAGCTATTCTAGACGCCGTCTCAATTACGTGAATCCATACATTCCCATTTTTACTTAAACAATTGATACTTTCTGTTTCTGTTACTTGAAACCAAAAAAATCCTGATTAATATATAGATTAATGTGAATGATTTGATTCTGAGTTTATAAAACAGAACCTTTATATTTATACATTGGTGTTTGGATAAATGCTTATTTGTTTGGTATGGAGGACATATGAGGTCTGATAATTAAGTTCACAAACTCATCCTAGAAATAGTGAGACATATTGGTGAATATCACTACCATCACCTTTGAAATACTCTCCTCGGGAAACTATGCACCCACGCCAGTCCCTAGTCCTCACTACAAGGCAATTTTGGAACTCTTTTTTTGGAACAACCATCAGAGCTGGGGTTGTACAAAGTCTGACAATTAAGTTCACAAACTTGCACTGTGCTTATGTTGGCACCACAGTACCAACAATTTGATTGGGTTACATAACCTTGGTATATTAGTGTCTTACAACTGTGTTCATGTTGGTGTGTGGCAGTGTCTTGCTGAGTGGTGTTCTTCATTGTTGCTGTGTCTTTTTGCATGTTACACTACAACAGCTCTGATGGTCATTTCAGAAAAAGAGTTCTAAAATTGCTTTGAAAGGTGGCCTGGGCACTGGTGAGGGTACATAGCTTTCCAAGGGGAGTATTTAGAAGGTTACAGCAGTGATACTCAGCAATGAGTTATGTAGCACTTTTTCTAGGATGAGCCTACAAACATAATTATCATATCTTATACATGTATTAAAATGTTAATAATAGGTTTCTGAGGGAGATGAGATAGGAGGGGATGAAGGAGAGGTTAATAACTTTTTCTTTGTACACCTCTTAATATCTGACCTGCATACAAATGTTTGCATCTTTTGTGATTTTTAAAATTCTATGACATTTAAAAAATGAGTATTACATATATTTTGTGTTTTTCCAAATACTAGATTTTATAGAGGGGAGAATGATGCAAGTGACCTGAGGAAGGAAACATTGCTTAAATTTGAAAGTAGAAAAAATTTTAAACAAAATGATCATAATTATTAGCTGATGAAAAACCAAAAAAGCTTTTTCAAGTAAATTCATGATTTTAGACATTAAGTAGATTTGATTATTGCTCTTTGTATCTTACTCTTGAATATAAATACTTAATGCTTTTTCAAATGTACTTTTCCTTATTTAACCTGATGTACATGTGACATTAACCCAATGTACTTAGGAGTATGACACAGAATTCCTCCCTAATGATTAAACTATGTTCCCACTCGTGTTAAGAAAACAAAATATTGGCTTGGCACCCATAGCGCAGTGGTTACGGTGCTAGCCACATACATTGAGTGTGGTGGGTTTGAACCCGACCCAGGCCAGTTATACAACTGCAACAAAAAAATAGCCGGATTCTGGTTTCTCTTCAGATCGTATAAATCTTTCGCCTTTTACAAAAAAATAGCCGGGCATTGTGGAGAGCACCTGTTGTCCCAGCTACTTGGGAGGCTGAGGCAAGAGAATCACTTAAGTCCAAGAATTCGTGGTTGCTGTGAGCTGTGATGCTACAGCACTCTAGAGAGGGTGACATAGTGAGACTCTTTCTCAAAAAACAAAGAAACAAACAAACAAAAACAAAATATTAAATTATTTCACTGCTGACCTGGAAGTTTGTCTTTCTCAAGTTTGAATTCTGAGTTAATAAACTAATTTTAAGTTCTTATCATGATTTGTTTTGCAATATGTTAAATGATGACTTGCAACAATGTTTGAGACTTTTTCCCACCTGACATCTTTCATTTCTTGATTATTAATGTACCAAGTATCTGAATTGCCTTAATGGTCAAAAGTCTTGATCTCACAATTTTATGCAAACATGATTTGGAGACATATATGTGCAGTGTTTACACTTGCATTAACGTTTTTTTTTCTTTCCTAGAGGTCAGGGAATGAGAAGATCAGTGGGGACACTCATGACAGAGCTCAGGGGAAAACACACACTGTCAGCTCTTGCCTTGGAGTGACATTTCACAGATCTTAATCTCACGGTCCATTTCAAACCCATAAAAGGTTTTACCTTTTCTCACAAGCCTTCAATTCACTTGAGAGACGGGCTTAGACAAAGATAAAGCTCCTGTGAATTGGTAACCTGGCTTTGGGAAAAGACGCAGTAACTAAGGTGCTGGATAAACAGATGCTATTTATTTACAAGCCTCATAACTATGATTATTATATTGATCATTTCTTTATAGAACATGGTAGCTGCCCAGAATCTCCTTTTTCCAGGAAGATGATCAGTTTCAACATAATTAAACACTGGAAACTGTTTTCTTGAATTTGGGTATATTAGATTATTTGTTTTGTTTTCTGCAAATCTATGCTGATTGTTTATCAGAAAATATAGAAAAAATGTTATTTTTAGCAGAACAGAATTTTTAATGTGCCATGTATTAAATATTATCCATTAAACCCCTCAAAGTGAACATTCTGACAAATGATAGTGAAAGAAGTAAATGATGCCCCCTGAAAAGGCATCATTACATACAGTAATATGTAAATAATTTTTATTTTATAAAATCTATCCCATAAGAGCATAGTTGATTTTATTGATTTACAGTATAGTCAATATTCTTATAATGTAAAATTTAGTAGGTAGCTTAGACATTAAATTTTAAACTCAGAATCATCATTAATCTTTTATTTAGATCTGATAAGCTTCTGGGGTTGCTCCAACAGTAGAATCCTAATATGCTTCTCCCACAGGGACCAATTCACCTTTGGGGTATTGCGTCCTCTGACAAATCTATGCACAAATGTACTACTTATTATAATGTAAAACTAATTTTTTTCATTTTACATTGGAGTAAAGGTTATGTTGCTTTGCCTAACAGCTTACATTTTTTTCTCATCTTTATTAACTCCAGCCAAGTCCTTCCTTTTTTTGAATAGAATTGAAAATGCTATTCTTTTAATCTTCTGAGTTGAATTCTGGGTCATGCAAAGATTAAGTGAAGTGACTCCAAACCTAAAATCCTATAATTATAGAATGTCTGTTTAGATTGCTGCTTGGTCTTCTTTTTCCTTCTTCTAGGTTGGGAAAAGAGCTTTCTGAACTGCAAATTAGGAAAGCCGTGGCTGCTTCATCTGTGGTAAAGCAAACAGATTTGAAGCAGCCGTCTGTTTAGCTACCACTTGTTTTGTTTAATCTGAGATTAGGCCTAGGTTTACAAAAGAATTCTACTAAATTTAGAGTGGATAGAATTCTTTAGGACAGTGTTACTAGACGGTAGTTTTTTCTTACAGCTTCTTCTGAGTCATTGTGGAGGGAGGGGTCAGCAAATACCGCAAGCTTTGAAAAATTTGAGGACATAGTTTTGGAGGAAATATAAATTGATCAAATAATTTACCGCAGGACTTCTCAATGGCAGCATATGTCCTTTAACTCGTTTTTAAAGAAACTTGTAATATAATAATTCCTGTAAAGATCTACTTAACTGTTTTTACTACTGACCATCACCTAAGGGAAGACCATGTGACTCACTCACCACGTGACTTATTATTATAGACTCATTATTATAATGGTCTGTGTAAAGAAAACCCCGGGGAGGGAAGACTTAGAGCTACAGCCTCATTTCTAATTGGATTGTGGTAACAAAGAAACTAGTTACAGCTGGAACAAGGGGCCAGAAGGGTTGCTTGCCTGTCTCAGGCAACCTGTTGTCAGCAAAACTTTGCAGGCACGTTTAAGGAGATAATTTTTTTTTACAGGTAGTCAGCTAGTTTGGGGGTTTAAATTCAGTCTCAAAGCAACCTGATGCAAGACATTTCCTAGATTCAGAATTTGACACTTCGTTTTAAGAAAGACTGAGTTAGGTAATATGACCTCTGCCTTGGAGACAGTATTATTAATTAATGAAGGGTGTTAGTTTCATTTTATTTTTATAACATTCATACAATTAAGAAGCCTCTTGGTGGTCCTTGAAAGTGGCAAAACATATTTGTGATGCCATGTTTTCCTGTCGGCTGCTTTCTCTGCTTGGAGAGCCTGCATGGAGTAGGATGGTGAGTTGGAAGGAGTAGGGACTGGAGGTTAGGCAGACAGGCAGCTGTGAGTTCACATTTCAGCATTTACTTTCATGAGTTCAGGTAGATCATTAGTCCATGGCTACTGGCTGGATGGGTGTGAGTGTGAAACGTTTGCTTCCTGTTTCCCCACATCCTAAGTGAAATTAATAGTAACTATATTGAGGGGATATGGAGATGAGGAAGTAACACACAGGTGCCCCATACATAGTAGAGGCCCCAGAATGTTGGCTTCCACCCTGTTATCACTGAGGTCTGCCTGCTAAGTCACTCATCCTTCAGATAGACTCAATGATTCCTTTACCTTCCAGTTCTCAAGTCCTTTCTCTTAAGAAAATGGAAACACTGTTCTACAGTTGAGATGTTTCCCCTTGGTGGTCTTTGGAACACAGGGAACTGTGCTCCTCCAAAAGACGCAGAGCAAATTGTCTCCAAATAGTTAGGATTCCAGCTGGAATACCAGATCACTTGGATCTTCAAAGTACCAGGCCCCAGAGTCAGTCAAGGGAGGTCTTCTTCCTCTTTTGTACTATCCAATTGGAATTGGATTTTCTTCCTCAGTAGGAAGAAGGAATTTCTTCCTCAGTAGGTTCATGGTCTCGGGGATTCAAAGAATGAACCCACAGAACACAGATTGTAGTAACCGACATGACAAGAAGACCCCTAAAGACCCCTAACTGTCTCGGGCTGAGTCCGTCCCTGCACATCTCAACGCACCCCGCTTCTTGGGTTAATTCTGAGAACAAGGTTTCAGAATAGAACAAGGAAGTTCCCTGAGTTCCCAAGAACTCCTAGCAACAGGTAACAATGGGAAAACTTACCCCAACTCCCTAGCAATGGGTAAACAATAGTGAAATAAATTACCTATGCGAACTTACTGCATCCCCTAAATTGTCCCCATCTAACTCCCCATGCCAACCACCACGTATTACACCACGCAATCGCCACACGGTAGCCCCCTGACCCCCCGCCCCAGCTAACTGCCAAGTTCTGCTTTTGTTTCTGCTTGCTTGCATGGCAACAAAAATGGTATGAAAGTCAACCTGCCCCTCACTTCGGGGCCGTTTGCCTTTGGGCAGCGACCTGCCTGCGCAGGTGTAATAAATCACCATCTGATTTATACCTAAAGTGGGGTCTGAGTCTTTCCTCCAGGTGGCAAATGATTTACAACAAGATCAGTGGTAAGATAGGATTTTATTAGACAGAAGGAAATACAGGAGGAGTAAAAAGCACCAGTGCTTCTGGCAAAGGGGAAGACCCAAGTTGTAAATCTCTCCTGGGTTCTTGCAGGGGTCCTCAAACTTTTTAAACAGGGGGCCAGTTCACTGACCCTCAGACCGTTGGAGGGCCCGACTATAGTTTAAAAAACAAACAAACTATGAACAAATTCCTATGCACACTGCACATATCTTATTTTGAAGTAAAAAAATAAAACGACACCGCCTCATATGGCCCACGGGCCACAGTTTGAGGACCCCTGGACACTAAGGGGTCTATATTACATTTTGGCCAGGACTTGGTAGGTAGTAAAAACATCTTTTCAAAGTTAATGACTATATTAACAAATGAATGAATATAGTCCCTCCTCCCCTACTGCAAGATTATCAGGTCCTTACAGTTTCTGTCTCTAAGAAGGAATTATGGTGTGCTCCCTACTCAAGGTAGAACTACCTCAAAATGACTCAGGCTGCTTTATTCATGACCTTGCCAGATCCCAGAGGCTGTTTGTGCCTGGAAATGGGGGTCTGATTTCTAAGCTAACCTAGGTCTAGGGAATGGGGGAATCCCTGTCTAGCCCCGGGTGGTAGAATCCTGTATCACAATCACCAACTCTGCAAAGTCAACGGACTAAAAGAAAAAGTAACTGCCTTTATCACTGACCTCCCAACCTAATAATATTTTCACTGACTGATCTTCCCAATTGATTTGTCCTTTGGACTAATTTGCCTTCTGCTGTTTACCTGGTTGGGAAATCTCCATCTATAGAACCTGCCCTGTCAGCGTTCACGAGTCCCTGTCACCATGACCCTCCGATGGACTTTCTCCCTCACAGCCTTCCTGAAGTCTCAGATCTTCAGAGTGACTTCACAATCCTGTGTATGTTTCTGTCATACTTCTATGAAGATGGACAGCTAAATCGATACTTTAAATTTGTTTTCCTGCCAGAATTTGATGATCTGTTGCAGGTCTTGCCTAATACACCCAGTCATTGTTGTTAAAATGTTTTTAAGTTTTCTTTATAGCATAACTTTGTTTACTAGCCTGGCTTTGAGGGTTTAACTTTGAAGTATAACTTTAAGAAACTTCTTGCTATGCTTTTTCACAACCCAGAGCAATACTATTTTATGCATAATGGTTAATCTAATTGCATAAATCTTTTCCACTATCCTCCAATATTTTTCCTGTATTTTCTACCTGGAAAGGTTTTTACTGAAAACAGTCTATCCTGAATCATCCCACAAACCCATCTGACTCACCAATCATTGTTTCTAACCTATAAACTAGGCACAGTTTCCTCTAAATGTTCTTGCATGAGATGCTATGGTTCTATAAAGTCTTTGATATTCGCATCTGAATTTAATCACTTGTAGATTTTCATAAATAAATCTTTCACTTCTACAAATGCAGGCATTTACACAGTATTTATATTAAACAATTCCTCTATCATGCTTTTCACATTCAACAAAGCAACCCATTCCAATCAATTTTCTACTATTTGTGATGTTATTATTTGGTGGGATAGGTCAGGGGTCCACAAACTTTTTCTGTAAAGGTCCAGAAAGTAAATCTTTAATCTTTGCAGGTCACACAATGTCTGTTTTGACTACTTAATTCTGTCATTCAGTACTGATGCAGCCACCATCAATATACAAATGAATGAGCATGGCTTTGAGCCAATATAACCTTATTTATGAACACTGAAATTTGAATTTCACATAATTTTCTTTTCTTTTTTTCTTTTTTGAGACAATCTCACTATGTTGCCAGCGGTAGAGTGTCATTATGTCACAGCTCACAGCAACCTCAAACTCTTGGGCTTGAGCCTCCCAAGTAGCTGGGACTACAGGTGCCCACTACAATGCCTGGCTATTTTTTTTGTTGCAGTTGTCATTGTTGGTTAGCTGACCCTGGCCAGGCTGGAACTTTCTGGCCTTGGTGCATGTGGCTGGTGCTGTAACTACTGTGCTCCAGGTGCGGAGCCAAGGAGCCAAATTTCACGTAATTTTCAAGTATTCTTGAAATACTATCACGAAGTATTCTTCTTTTGATTTTTTTCAGGTTTTTTTTTTTTTTTTTTTTTTTGAGACAGAGTCTCACTCTGCTGCCCTGGGTAGAGTGCTGTGGTATCATAGCTCACAAAACCCCTAAACTCCTGGGCTTGAGCAATCCTCTTGCCTCAACCTCCCAAGTACTTTTTAGCCATTTAAAAAGATTACTTTTCTCCCTCTTATTCCTGAGGTCTGTCTGGTACTATACTAAGTGATTCCCTTGCCTTCCAGCTCTCTATAGCTAAGACTATTCTTAGCTGTGTGCTGTGCAAAACCAGTCAGAGGGCTGGATCTGCCTGGTGACTACAGTTTTCTGACTATAGCATAGTTTATGGCCGGGAGCAGATGCAGGTTTTGTGGGAACTAAACCCTTTGCAATTTGAGTGTCCCTCTTTAAAAAAAGGAATACAAAATTACAAATGTAAAATTAGACACAGTGCTTTGGAAGAGATTCATGCAAATGGGAGGCCCTGCAAACTGAGCCTCTGGCATTCTGTGCCTCTGGTCACACTCGGACAGTTCTGTGGCAGAGGTTCCCTGGCCCGGCAGATCACTGGAGTCACCAAGAGAGCTTTTCTAACTACAGGTTCCAGAGCTCCAACAGATAGAGCCTGGGAACAGCTATACTGTAGAGCTCTCCAGGTAATTCAGTTGTGCACCCAGGCTCGGCAACCTCTATTTTACTAATGATTTTGTAACATTGAATCAATGCATTAGAACTGGGACCACAAACATTTATTGCTGTAATTGTGTTGCTTGCCCAGAAATAGGTTTTAACTGTTCTTATTGACCCATAGTCCAAATGCTTAGTTTTATCAAGACTATTGTTAAATGATCTAAACAGAGCACATATACATACTGTAATTCTAGGCCATCTATTTTCTTTCATTGTAGTGAGAGTTAACCACTTCTCCACCATTTGAACTCAGTTTAATTATTTATTATTATTTTTTTTTTGAGATAGAGTCTCACTATGTTACCCTCGGTAGAGTGCTGTAGCGTCACAGTTCACAGCAACCTCAAACTCTTGGGCTTAAGCGATTCTCTAGCCTCAGCCTCCCAAGTAGCTGTGATGACAGGTGTCCACCACAGTGTCGAGCTATTTTTTATCACAGTTGTCATTGTTGTTTAGCTGGCCCAGGCCGGGTTCAAACCCTCCAGCCTTGGTGCACGTGGCTGGCGCCGTAAGCACTGTGCTATAGGTGCCGAGCCTCAGTTTAATTTTTTTTATATTAAACTTTATTTTTAAAGCTATTGATAATTTTTAAAAATCTTAAGTCTTTGAATTAGCATCCAATTCAGGTAATCTATAAAGTGAATGAATGGCTGTTGAAAAACATCTACTACTTATCGCAGATGGGAGAGTCAAGTTTATAAACCAAGGCATGAAGGTAGCAGTCGAATCTATTGCTTGATTAATCATCAAGTTTATAGAAGACTGTTTTCATATCCCTGTGAGTATTTTCCATTCTTTGTATGGCTCTAATACAATACTATTATTTCACAACGCTGAGATACCTTTTTGGTCAAACTGGGTAGTTCTGTGGGGAGAGGAGGTAGATGTGCTACTGTGTGGTTCTATTTTTGGCAGGCAATGGAACAAAGTTACCTTTAAACACAAGCCTTATCATTGCCAGTAATTGAGCTCTAGTGTCAATTGAAAGTTTCATGTTAACATTTGAGAAAAATCTGTCCCAACTTCTTCATGTCACCTTTATTAAAAAGAACGTGTGAATTTAGTATCCTAGAAAATATACAAACATCAATTCTAATTTTGTCCACCTTTCAGGAGGCAAAACTACTTACTTTCCTCATTCAGAAGCACACACAGAAAGTAAAGCATACTTTCCAATGCATTGATTTTAGCTGTTCCTGGGGGTAGTATTGGCATAAATAGAAAATGAAACTGCCTCTTCCTTTTGTTTGGGGTTTTCGTTTTTTAGAAGGTCGGACAATATTGTATCAAGCCTGTTTTTACCAAAGACTACCACACTTAAGTAATTAATTGATTTGTTAATTCATTAATCCATGCACACAACAAATACCAATCGAGTGCCTCCCATGTGCCAGGTACTATAGTGGGTGCTGAGGAGCCTGAGAGTTTAGGTTCTAATGGAGACAGAGAAACCATACACAAGGGGATTTGACAGGGTGATAAGGGACAAAGGAAGTAAAGCAGAGTGAACCACTGTAAATGCATGTGTGTGTGTGAGGGCGGAGGTCGGGGGAGTGACTTCAGATGAATAAATGGTCCAACGTGGTGGTGGCGCGGGAAAAGAGATCCAAATGGTGAGAAGGATTCTGCCAGACACAGATCTATCTAGAGCTGTGCTGTCCAGCACAGGGGAGATGGAAGCTCTTGGAATGTGGCTAGTGTCACATATCGAAATGATAGCATTTTGGACACAGTGGGTTAATAAAACATCACTAAAATTAATTCACCTAATTTTTTTAACCCTGTTAATGTGGCTCTTAAAAACTAAAAAGATGCAATTGGGTCTGCATTATATTTCTATTGTACCCATCAAGGAAGGAAGTCTTAATTCGATTCCTGCACACAGGCCCCTGGGATCCTCACGGACTGGGTGTGTTAGGTTCTTGAGAGTCTGAGCTAATAAAACATGAGTGAAAAGTACTGAACAGTCACCATTCACCAGGCGCTGGGCGAAATTGTTTTGCATCAATCCGTTGCATCCTCAGACTACTATGAAGAAATATTTTCAACTCCATTTTACAAATGAGGAAACGGAAGCCGAGGGGCCAAGTTGCTTGCCTAAGGTGACAGACTATGGAATAATGGCACAAAAAGTCAAATCCAGTCCGGGTCTGCCGTGCAAGGGGCAAGGAAGAAGGGGCGGGGCCGGAGCTCAGGGAGCAGGCAGGTCCCCAGCGGTGGCCCCACAGTGCTCTCCGCGGCGCCGCTGGAGGCCTCGCCTGACCCAGCTGCCCAGCGCAGGACAAGCGCCCCGCGCGGCCGGCCTCCCCGAGGCCCGGGCTGACCCCACAGCCTGCACCCAGGTCCAATCCCATCTACCTGACCCGGACCCAGGGGAGCTGCTGCCACTTCGCCTCACCGGGCCTGTCAACCCCGACTATGTGACCTCTCCCAGCCTAAAAAACAACAGCGTCTGCCTGGCCGCTCAGAACGTGTCCCCCAGGCCCGCATCAGCCCCCAGGAGGCCAGCTAAGGCCATTTCCCTGCCCCCATCCATTTTCCCTGAGCGGGTATCTTTCCTGGCTCTGAAGGGGGCCTTTTTGGGAACATTTACAATCTGGGATCATCTTGCAGCGACCAGGGAGTTCCTGAGTCTGGATCGAGTGTGTGTGTGTGTGTGTGTGTGTGAGTGAGACAGAGAGAGAGTCACTTGGAAGGTGAGAATCTGCCCACCCCCTGCGTGGTAGTCTAGACTTTTTCTTCCTTGTGGGGAACTTCAGGCTGCCCCTCTGCAAGACAGACCAAGCAGTTATCTGTGTCTGCTGAGGGAACAGAGGGGACAGTGCGCCAGACACAGGTCTAGGCTGCACCCGAGACCTCCCAAACACCTATTTCAGATACAGCCTTCCATTTTGTAGTATGACATTGATTTCCTTTTGGGGATTTCTTAGGAGAGGTGTGAATAGTCCCCAGTGATTGGTGGGTGGGGGTAGAACCAAGAGTCACAGCAAATTGACAGGTATCTTTGTCAGAACCATTTATGGAACTGGACAGCGAAGATGGGAGGCAAAGTTGTTTTTTTAAAGGGTACCCTGTATTCATATGACAAGCCCTATTTTGTTACACTGAAGAAGAAAGAGAGAACCTCATTTATTTATTTATTTTTTGAGACAGAGTCTCCTTATATCACCTTTTGGAGAGGGCTGAGGCATCAAAGCAACCTCCAACTCTTTCCTTAGCCTCCCAAGTAGCTGGGACTACAGGTGCCCACCACAATGCCCAGCTTATTATTGTTTTTTTTTTCTTGGTTGCAGTTGTCATAGTTGTTTAGCTGGCCACAGGCCAGGTTCGAACCCGCCAGACCTCGGTGTATGTGGCTGGGCACCCTACCCATTGAGCTACGGACACAGCCAGAAAGAACCTCATCTTTACCATACTTAAGTCTGAGTCACAGGAGCTGTGACTCACCTTTCCAGGACAGCTCCCTTGCCACAATAGTGCAAATGATGATGGCCTTGGGGGATAAAATGATTTTGTAAAACAGTTGGGTGGGGAGAAGGCAATAGAATTGCGACCCGATGCTAAGAAGAAACCCTTTCTTTTTTACCCTTCTCTTCAAATTCATTTTAGCCAGATTTTCATGGGGAGCCACCATGATTTATACCACTTGTCCTGTATTCTCTTATATGTTACGTGATAAATTGGCATCCTTATGTTAACAAGCTTTACATTTGGCAAGAAATAGGTAACATCAGAAGTCAAAATGAGGATCTTCTGGCAGGATTTCACATCTGCCATCTTTTATATTTGACCCTTTCTCTAGGAGCTAAAATTGACAAAAAGAAAATGCCACAATCAAAAACAAAAACTCAAAACCAAAACGACAATAGCAGAAGAAAACCAGGACATGATTATTATCTCCTTATAGGTGGTGTATTATATATGTATTTCTATAGAAATAGTTATTTCCTTAAAGCTACTTTTTATATTTTGACATTTCTGTGCAGCTAAAATAAGGATATGAGAGAACTTTAAACTGATATTTATAGATTCTACCATCAAAACAGATTTATAGTGGAGTAAGGATGAACTAATACAGTCAACTGCTGAATTGGGAAGAGCTGGAGTAAAACAGCTCCTCAGCTTCACCCAGATCATCTTAAAGTAGTCCTGTAGTTCTGGGAGAATTACATTTTTTTTTTGTAGAGACAGAGTCTCACTTTACCGCCCTCGGTGGAGTGCTGTGATGTCACTGAACTCACAACAACCTCCAGCTCTTGGGCTTCCGCGATTCTCCTGCCTCAGCCTCCCGAGCACCTGGGACTACGGGTGCCACCACAAAAGGCTATTTTTTGTTGCAGTTTAGCCGGGGCTGGGTTTGAACCCGCTACCCTTGGTATATGGGGCTGGCGCCCTACTCACTGAGCCACAGGCGCCACTGAGAATTACATTTTGTACTAATCAATGTTCACATGACTTCTCCCTATCTTTCAATCTTCCATATATATTTTTGCAAAGGTTAAAGTAAGAAGGTAGGAAAGT
>CAUYPK010136720.1:0-11370 GCA_963574355.1 Loris lydekkerianus | reverse complement strand
GTTTACATGGATGGAGCTGGAACATATTCTTCTTAGTAAAGTATCTCAAGAATGGAAGAAAAAGTATCCAATGCACTCAGCCCTACTATGAAACTAATTTATGGCTTTCACATGAAAGCTATAACCCAGTTATAACCTAAGAATATGGGGCAGGGGGAGAGGGAGGGAATGGGAGGGGGGAGGATGGGTGGAGGGAGGGTGATTGGTGGGATCATACATACGGTGCATCTTACAAGGATACATGTGAAACTTACTAAATGTAGAATATAAATGTCTTAACACAATAACTAAGAAAATGCCAGGAAGGCTAAAATATGTCAAATGGTATATAAAACAAGTGTATTGTGCACTATGATTGCATTAATGTACACAGCTATGATTTAATAATAAATAAAAACCCATATATATGTAAAAAAAAAAAGAAAATAGTTTGAATAAACAAAATTAGAGATAGTGTTAAATCTCAAAAAAAAAAAAAGAAACTGCAATTTTACACAATTATTTAGAACTAAAAAAAAAAATTGTAACCTTAAATTTTAGTAATTATCACAACTATTAAGTGTAAGATTTCTGTATAGGTTTTCATTGAAGCATTTTCTGTGTACATGACTTATTTCCAGGGAAGTCTATCTTGATGAAACAAACAATAGCTATACATAAAATTAACTTACCAATATGAAAACTGCTTTTGAGGCCAACAGTCACATGTGGCCATGTGGGGCTCCAAAGACTTTCTTAGATTCTGGTTTTTCACTTTTTTGCATTTCATTTAATAGCGATGTCAACTACAGCCTGAGACCTGTGGCTTTCATTTTGAGAATCTGATGGATATTATGAACTACTTTTCTTTAAAAGTATTTTTTTCTTTAAACAAAATTATGAACATAATATCAGAGCTGTCATAGAATATGAGTTTGATTCACAAACCCCAAATTAAGATCCCTGGTCTAAGGAAATAATGATTATAAATGGGTAGTCATAATAGCCACAGTTTAGAAGAAGTAAGATTTTGATGTGTTGGTCATGGTAATAAAAAGATCCTTGGTTATCTCTGTGACTGACGCTCTTGTCCTGTGCCCATCAGAGCTTCTGTGTGCCCAAACCTTGACATCTTGCCCCTCATAGCAGTTTCCCAGCCTCTTACTCCCTTATGCAGGATTGAAGTTACTCTATTCATGAGCCAAGCTTGATAGGACAGGAAATCAACATTATCTCTGTCCCCAGGTGAGCGAGGTCTAGAATTACTCTTACTTCCCCAAGTCTGGTGTGTGGGGTCCAGGAAGGATGCTGGATCCTTGTGTAATCTGTACCCCCCCCCCCCCCTCCCGGCATAAACAAGGGTGTGTTTGTGGAATTAAAAAAAAAACCAAAAATGATCCTTGGTTATTTATCTATAGGATTTACCTTCTAAAAAGTTAGCAATAATAAAGCTCAGTGAAAATCTGAGCCCAAATTCATGGTAGGCCAACCCCAAACTTTTGGTCAGAACTGCATTTACTTTTTTCAAGGTTCATTTTAATTTCAAACAAATCTGTGGGACTTTAATTTATTTAGAGTTAGTTCAATGAGATGTGATTATAGTATTTTCTTTTGTGAATTATAAAAACATCTATGCTTTAAATAGAAATTGGTTGTGAATACTAAGAAGGTTTCTATAGGATAGCTTTTCAAGTTGATTTTTCCATAAGAATCACCCAGATACAATCATGTCCATTTGATGAGAAAAACACTTTTTAGGTGTTATAAAATATGGGTGTAGAACATCAATGTTCAACAAGTATGGGCACAGCTAATTCATTGTTCTCTAACTTAAAGTGGTATTCTGACATTTTTCTGGTTATCTAACATTATTGCTCTACTAAGATGAATTATCACTTAAAAAATATCAGAATGCCTATTGTGCATATTTGCAAATATTCTAATTTTCATTTTTATATATCTCTTATTAGATATAAAACTTTCTAATTACAATACTTCTTAGAGTGGCTGAAAGTGCGTGAATGATGGATTTATAATGATAAAATAGTGCACTATGGTTTCCAATTCTATTAATCTAACCTTTATTTTGTTATAGGGTTAGTTTGTATATACAGAATGGCACATATTTACATGGGGGAGGGGTTGTAGTTCCTGCTGTGTCTACTTCATGTTAAATCATCATACTGTAGGTAAATGCAGGTTTTATCCTATGTAAATAAGTGAGATGATGGGTCTTTTTACTAATCCATATTTACATGTATTATCTGGATTTTTACTGTTGACAGTGAATCTAGTTAATAGCCATAGTGCTTTATGGAAATGTCCATTGAAAGGTTAAAACCATCATATAAACATAAGAGAATACTATTATAGGTAAGTTAACTATTTATTATTATTTGTCTCTATAATGTAAACAAAGGATCATAATTTAAAACCATTATTGAATTTATTCATTCCATTCGCTGAAATAATCTTTGATATGAAAAGAGACATATCAGCTGGGAAAATATTCTTGGAGCTACATGGATGCTTTGACCACATAGCTCTGTCCATCTCCATCAAGAGTTATCAACTTTGGGTGAAGGAGGAATTTCAGAGGACTAGCTTTTATTAAAACAAAACACACCTCTCCAGGCAGAGGTGAATAAAGCACAAACTTCAAGATTTCTTAGGACCAACGTTCATTTACTTCTATGTCCTTGCAAGGGGCTTTAGAAATGCCTGTGAGCAATTTTTTTTATAACATTCATCAAAGTATTTGTGTGAATTCAGTTAAAATTGTGATCTCTTCACTTTGCCTTCTTTCTACTCTCGTCATAGTCACAAGGACGTCAGCATCTAAGTCACAGGCATTTCACTCTATAAACATGTCCTGTAGCTTCAGACAGTAGAAGCATATGTGTAATGGTGAAAAAACTGGTCTTGAAATACACATACTCAGAACCTGGGAACCTATCTAAACATACATGAAGGGAACAACAGTCTTAAAAAATTATGTGATAGCACTAGTGATCAGCTGTGGAGCTGAAAGAAATTTGATATTTGTTAACTTTAAAAATATGTAATATGCTGTGATTTTTCTTTCTAAATAATATTCACTTTTATATCTGATTTCAGATATACAATTTTGCATTCTCTTTTAAAAGGAGGTCCCAGACCTTGAAACCTCAGCCTCATGAAACCTAACTCTTCTCTACTTGAGAATTTTATTATTCAGCAGTGCAGAAGTGTTCCCTTTCTCCACATCCATGCCAACATCTCTGGTTTTAGGATTTTGTGATGTGGGTTAATCTTACTGGAGTTAGGTGATCCCTCAAAGTAGTTTAGATTTGCATTTCTCTGATGATTAAGGATGATGAGCACTTTTCATATGTCTGTAGGCCGTGTGTCTGTCTTCTTCAGAGAAGTTTCTCTTCAAGTCCCTTGCCCACCCTGAGATGGGATCACTAAATCAAAAAGTTGGTTTTTTGAAAAGGTCAATAAAATAGATAAATCTTTGGCTAACCTAACCAGGAAAAAAAGAGTAAAGTCTCTAATTTCTTATGCCTTTCTAACGTGATGTCTGATGCTGTCCTTGAAATCACCCTATGGGGAAATAGGTTTCCTTCTTTTTTTAAATCACCACCTTCCCCTCCCCCCCAAAATGTGCATCAGAATTGTTACACTCAGTTATCCTTGTGTGGTAGGACTTTTTGTGGTTTTAAAAATAAATAGTCTTTTAACATTCATTTTTAACATTCCATTTTTAACATTTCTACGTTGCAAAGTACCTCTTTTATTAAAAATTAAAGTTATTATTTTAAAGAACTTGGCTCAAACATAGTCAGGGTGAAAATTATCTTTATTTCTACTACCACAGTTCAAATATATTATTAAGTTTTTACTACATGCCAGTTCCTAGAATAATCTGTATAATTAATTTGTTATAATTTTAGTTTTAAAAATGCATGGAAAAACAAGAGGAAGGTAAACAAAAATTATATGGTATATGCTTAATATTCAAGCTTACAGAGCATCCTTTTCTAAGGGATACATAGTCTATTATAATAAACTATCTTGCTTCCTTTACCTGTCCAGTCTGTGGAGAGACATTTAATTTGTGACTTCTGGAATCTTCCCCTCCTCACTTCCTTCCTTTTCCACTCCTAGTTCATATGGGCCTCTATGGAAATCAGTGAGAGGCGACTGGAGGTAAAGGCTCTTCTCTGGGGGAGTGCTGCAGATTTCACTTTGATCCAACAGAGAGACAACCTTCCAGACCCAAAACAACCACTTCCTGATTCTACTTATTTTTCTTGTTTTCTCTCTTCAAATGCATAATGATATTTTCTAGCAGGGAGATAGTTCCCTGTCAGAACACTTCACTCTCAAAACTGTTGGAGAAAGATTCCTTGAGGTGAAAGCTCTTCTTTGTTCTTTGTGGAGGAGAGAATTTAGTAGGGCAAAGTTAGGGTTCAAAGTGAGCTTGCAGAGGGGGACCTTGCCTGGATTTCAAGCTTGTAGAAAGAGCAATTTTGCTTTGGGACGAGGAACTTGCTTTTAAAAGGGAAACTCTAGAGAGAGAAAGAATGTGCATGGCCAAGTCTTTGAGGAAAAATAGGAAGGAGTTAGGAGGTAGAAGAAGGATTCAAAGTGACTAAAAAGAATTTCTGAGTTATTTATTATAAAATGTGCAATGTAGTTCCTTCCCCACCCCGTTTGTACCTGTGTGAGAAAGGTCCTTGGCTTATTATGTAGTCTTGATGCAGAAATCAGAGACAATGTGGAGCAGATATCCCGGATATGTACTAGAATACTCCAGAGAATACATGAGTGAAAAAAATTAATAAATACATGTACATGGAACATTTTAATAAAACTGCAAAGACGTATGCAGAGACCTAAGTAGAATGTAACAATGGCTGTTTCAGTGTAGGGTGGACATGGAATTCATAGCCAACAATTCAAGAGATTGAGGCTCTTTCTTTGCTTGTGAATATCACTAAAAGTAATTTCAATTTCTCAAGTATATATTTTCTCATCTGCAAAATTAGATTACTAACTTGAATAACTTTCTTAGATAGGATTTTTTGGTTGGTGAGACATTTCATAAATGGTCTAAAAATGCGTTATTAGAATACTTGAAGCCTTATATATAATACACGACCACTCTGGTCTATAATTACAAAATAAGGTGATATTCATACTATATTCACTGTAGCACTAAACTCCACTAGTCCAACTAATAGAAAGAGGTCCAAACCCTGCTCCTAGCTTTTTCAGTGTACTGAGTTACTACCTCAGAGCAATACCCATAGCCATTCCTCAGAGAACACCAATGATGCCCTCAAGGGACTTGGTATAGAAAAGAGATCATGTGCTCAAATTTACCACAGTACAACTGAGAATCGTCTGTGACTTTAACACCTAGAATTTGTTGCAGTGTTGCATTAAAACAGAAACCCAATTTAGAGGCCGAATTTTACCTCCCCTCAGTCCTTCAGAGACAGGCTTTCTGCCTCTAGCTCTTGACTGTTCTCCACCAGGTGGAAGTCAGTTCAACCATCGCTGACTGCTTCAGGCATTCCTCACCTCACAGTCTGCACCCAGATTCCTCCTGTCCTCCACGGAGAAGAGAAATATTAATCTCTAGATGTCAAAGCCATGCTTATTTCTCATCCTACACTTCAGTCCTTCCTGTGTTTCTCAAATGTACCCACGCATTCCACTCAGGTGGGCACAACCATCACAAGCAAGAATCAGGCCCCGTGACCCACAGAAAACTGTCCAAGTATTTGGGACTACATTTAGCTAAGCCTAGCTTATGTATACACACACACACACACACACACACACAAAATTATTAATGCAACAATGCATTCCAGCCCAAATTGCATGCTGTTCCAAGTCCAGTCTTGCTCCTGCTTACTATTTTTCCTCTAGTATGGGCTGCAAGGAAGATGGTCCCTGATATATTATGAGAAAAATGCATAGCAAAAGATATCTCCCAAGAGAAAAATGATCATTGTCAGCATATGGGCTGTTCTTGCATTTGATTTGGCACTTATCTCTTGGTCTGAAATGTCTTACTTTGAGATATTTCACTGCAGTATATCCCAGGGCAGATATTTCACTGCCCTGGGAGCAATAAGGAAGTGATAACTCCTACTACAAAGCCCTAACATAGGATTTCTTCCTGGAATAAACATGAAGCACGACCTGAAACACACTGCTTCTATTGCAGGGGCTAGAATCTGTCATTAATTTGCCCTGTAGGTGCAAAAAAGAATTAGAAAAGGTTATCTTTGTTGTATATCACTTGATCATTTCATGGCTTTCATTTAAAAGCTAAAAGAGGATACAATGCATTTAATATAGTATAGAACAAAGATGTTATTTAACTTAAGTATCTTAGAATTTGAATATTGGCATTTGAATATTGGGTGTGTATACAGTAAGCAATACACAGTACACTGAAATGTGTTTCAATTAGCGTAATTAGCATACATTGTTCAGAATGTGTCTGGACTAAAATCTAAGTAAAAAACAAGCCCGAAAGAATTCTGATGAATAATTTTCTTCTTTAAAAATATTCAGAAATGTTACTTCCAAATACACTGGATAATGGCTTAGCAGCTTATAATAAGCTTTTAAGCCATTTTAAGCACAATATAATCAAATTACAACGATGTTCACACTAAGTACAAAAGCACAACCATTAAATCACAAAATTTGAAGTAGCTCCTCTTAACCTAAATTATGACAGAATATTTTACAATCAAATATTAGATCCATATAATCTATACGGTAATGTAAGAATACTCAGTCATTTAAGTAATGACACATTTTTATGTATTAAAACAGAAGTAATAATAAATCATCAAATGAAAAAGGAGTCTGTAAAATACATGAGTAGTAGCTTAATTGTGCTAAATATAAGTAATAAGTTACACAGAAAAATACCTGGAAGGGTATCCATTAAATACTTTTGGTAATTATTACTTCATAATTCCTTTATTAGTTTTATTTTCTCATATACTCAATCTTCTACTCTAACCATCTATTGCTCTGACCTAATAAAAATAGAGGTTTCCTGAGTTGATAGTCAAAGCAAATGGAAATATAAAATCAAAATAGAGAATCAGAATCATTTTAGGCATTGATTATAAAAAAGCAAGTTTAATAAAGACAGTATTAAATTGTACTTTACTTAGTTATTGATTTAGAGTCTCTAATTCTCACAGGGAGGTTAATATTGTCAAAAGATATTGAGGTAAATTTGTCTTCCCTGCATTTTATATTTTATTTTTGAATCCAAGTTTTTCTTGGACAGCTCTATCTGACAACTCTATCTAAGCCCTAATACTAGCACCATATTTATTTCCTTTACAGCCAAAATAAATAAAATTATTGATTATTTACTTGTTACTTATTCATTTCTACTAACAGAATAAATTCCATGAATTGTAGGACTTGGTCTTGTTTTTCCTAACACTTAAGTATCAGGTATGATTTGTAGCAGGTATCCAATGAAAAAATTGATAATGTCTGACTATCAGAAACCTTCTCATTTAGATTAGTTTGCTTTGGTCCTTCAAATGTTTCCTGGTCATGTTTTTCACTGAGCTGTCAGCATGTTTTTCATCTCACTAGTACTATGAATCCTGTTGCTGATTTTCTAGCTAAAAACTTGTTCATAGTTTGGATACACAAATCACACAGAACATTATGTTATTCACTGGACTTTATTCTGGCTTTATTTTACTTTGAACTCAATATATTTATCTCTTCATGTTATTGAATTAATTTACAAAAATCCATCAAATTCTTTTTGAATTTGAATTTCACAGAGAAGGAACAGTGGAGAAGACAAAAAAAGAAAGAGGAGTTGGTATACATTGATTAAAAGTAAGGTGACTGTAATTTATTGCTCAAACCAGGGCATTTTTTTAGCGCAAAATGGAAAGTCTATAATAATTAGAACAACAAAGCTATCTTTGAAAAATAAGGATGTCACTCCAATTGTAATAACTTTGTGATTTTGCAAGAAAAAGAGAAATGTTAATACAGAATTAGTTACCAGTCATGAAATAGTGATCATCCTGTCCATTCTTGCCATTGGGATGACGATGAGCTCTTCTGCTTATAACCCGTGATCTCCATGTGCATCACCACCCTCCCTTCTCTGTTCTCTGACCATGTGAAAAATATCTTTTATATTCATTACCTAGGTGAAAAGATACCACCCTGCCCACAGAATACAGGTTTTTTTCCTTCTGTGTCATAATCCACTAAGTCCTCTCATGAACTTGCATAATTATGGTAAAAGCTGGAAGATTCTCAATCTTCTCCAGCTTCGTGTCTCAGAATCCTCTTTGAGGCCATGAACAGATGAAAGGCAAATATTGGAATGAAAAGAAAGAAGATAGAATAATAGTTCAAAATATTATTCTGTCACAAACGCAGAGTTTTTCTCAGCAGGGTTCATTCCTGCCAATCCAGGGTCTTCCCTCTCCATCCTCTAGCCTGGTGGTGACATTCCTCCCATTAGCTTATCTCAGCAGCTTCCTTATGTCTCTGTCTCTTTCATTCTCAGTGTCTGTGAAAGAGTCGGTTCCTCTGAATACAAGCTCCTCCCTCAGGCTGCTCTCCAGGCGGCCTTCTCAGAGGTCAGGGTAACTGTTCCCAAACTCACACAAAATCTGGCAGGTTCCCACAGCACTTATTGCATTGGTTTGGAAATCTTGCCTTTATCCATAATTAAAGTTCTGGTTTCATTTTACATTTTCTATTCTTGATTATTATTATTTTTTTTTATTGTTGTTCAATTCCTTCCCTCAAAAAAATTATGACATTAGGTTGTTTTATTACTGCAAAAACAATATACATATATTCTAATAATTTGAGGTCTATAAAAATATAAAAATGCCCTTTCTTACTCCAATCTTAACTCCTTAAAACACCAATTATAACAATTTGAAAAATACCTCTACAGATATTTTTCTAAGCTACCACCATCATTTAGAATGATAGACACAAATATTCTCCATTCACAATTGCAAACAAAACAGTATATATAAAACAGTGAGACTTCCTTTTTGACTTGATATGTAATAGATATCTCTACAAATCTACATATAAGATTCAGTTCATTGTATGCAGAATATTCCACAGGATCACTAACTTATAATATTTTTCAATATCTTATGAAAATTACAAGAGATAATATAAATAGATATATTTGAATACTACACGGCACAAAGCAAGTTCCAGTAATTTTGGCTGGTATTCACAGTATAATTTTTACCCCCCAAATGTTTCAAAATCTAAAATATTTTTCCTTCTGCAACACTTACTTTCATTGGAGACATTTATACATATCCCCACATACTAAATGTAAGAAAGATATTATATAAGCTCTTTTAGTGGAACAGAATGAGAAGCAGCTAGATCTTTCCATTGTAAAAATGTTTATAGGTTTTTCTATTAAAATAATGTCAATTAAGACTTTGCATTATAGTGTGTTTTGTTGTATCATGGTGGTTCTAAAACATAAACTAACATTCTTTGACTCTCCTCTCATTGAGAGGTGGAGGTCTGTGCCCTCTCCCTTGGGACAGGCTTATGATTAATTTCACCAGTAGAATACAGTGAAAGAAATGTGATTTCACAAAAAACCATTCAGCTTCTGCACAGTTCTTTTAAGATGCTTGCTGTTTAGTAAACCAGCCACCAAGTAAGAAGTCAACCTACTGAGTCTACCATGTTCACAAAAAGAACGTTGCAAAAACATTTTGTTAATTATAAAAGAAACAGGGTGTAGTGTTGCATGCCTGTACTCCCAGCTACCCAGGAGGCTGAGATGGGAGGATCCCTTCAGCCCAGGAGTTCCAGTCCAGCCTGGGCATTATAGCAAGAACTCCTATCTCTATTAAAAAAATACTGTATACAAAGTTGATTTATGCTGAGAGATGAAGTATGATGTAAAAAAAAAAAAAAGGAAATATTAAATAGAAGGAGAATAAAAATAGAATATGCTAATAGTAGTTGCCTCTGGCTATTGGGACTATTGGTCATATTTTTCAGCTTTCAATATTATATTGGTCTTTCTAAAACACATTTTTTTTTTTTTTAAGACGCTCTAGCAAGTTTTATTAAAGAAAAAATGTGCATGATTTACTTTCCCCCCAGTGTGTTCTGGCTAAAACACATTTTAAAGCATGTATTGGTGATGAATCCAGCTACTTACCGTTATTTGATCTTTGTCAAGCCAATTAAAAACATTCAGTAAGGAAAAGATTCCCTATTTAACAAATGGTGCTGGGTGAACTCTGGCTAGCAACCTGTAGAAGACTGAAACTGGACCCACACCTTTTACCATTAACTAAGATAGACTCTCACTGGATTAAAGATTTAAAATTAAGACATGAAACTATAAAAATGCTAGAAGAAAGTGCAAGGACAACTCTTGAAGAAATTGGTCTGGGCAAATATTTTATGAGGAGGACCTCCCTGGCAATTGAAGCATCTTCAAAAATACACTACTGAGACCTGATCAAACTAAAAAGCTTCTGCATAGCCAAGAACACAGTAAGTAAAGCAAGCAGACAGCCCTCAGAATGAGAGAAAATATTTTTAGGCTATTCCTCCGACAAATGTTTAATAACCAGAATCCACAGAGAACTCAAATGTATTAGCAAGAAATCCCATCTCAGAGTGAGCACAGGAGTTGAAGAGAAAATTCTCTAAAGAAGACAGGTTCATGGCCTTCAGACACATGAAAAAATGCTCATCATCCTTAATCATCAGAGAAATGCAAATGAAAACTACTTTGAGTTATTATCTAACTCCAGTAAGATTAGCCCATATCAGAAAATCTTAAGACTGGAGATTTTAGCATGGATGTGGAGAAAAGGGAGCACTTCTACACTGCTGGTGGGAATGCAAATTAATACATTACTTTTGGAAAGATGTTTGGAGACCACTTAGAGATCTAAAAATAGACCTGCCATTCAATAGACCTGCCATTCAATAGACCTTCCTCTACTAGGTACCCAGAAGACAAAAAATTGCATCATAACATAGATATTTGTACCAGAATGTTTATTGCAGCCCAATTCATAATTGCTAAGTCATGGAAAAGCCCTAGTGCCCATCGATCCATGAATGAATTAATAAATTGTGGTATATGTACACCATGGAATATTATACAGCCTTAAAGAAAGATGGAGACTTTACCTCTTTCATGTTTACGTGGATGGAGCTGTAACATATTCTTCTTAGTAAAGTAACTCAAGAATGGAAGAAAAAGTATCGAATGTACTCAGCCCTACCATGAAACTAATTTATGGCTTTCATATGAAAGCTATAACCCAATTATAGTTAAGAATATAAGGAAAGGGGAAAGGGAGG
>CAUYPK010136718.1:0-10257 GCA_963574355.1 Loris lydekkerianus | reverse complement strand
TACAAATGTCTACATACAATAACTAAGAAAATGCCATGAAGGTTATGTTGAACAGTTTGATGAGAATATTTCAGATTGTATATGAAACCAGCACATTGTACCCCTTGATTGCACTAATGTACACAGCTATGATTTAACAATTAAAAAAAAAAAAAAGAACTTCTAATAGAAAAAAAAGCACTTCAAATACAAAAAAAAAAGTCACTTTTTACTAAAAACTTTTGGAATGTTTAAACTTATGTTTGACTTTTAAATTAGGTTATAAATTTAAACAAATTCTCTACCTGCAATATTGGTCTCTCTGTTTCAGATAGTATATTCAAGAAAGATATGCTATATATCTCCATAACCTCTTTTGAGAATGAGTCTGGGCTCTGGCACATACAGCCTGATATAAACATGTTGAAATATTTAATCAGTTTTATAATTTCATATTTGTCTTCTCATCAACTCCTTGCCAAGAATGTAGTATAGTTCAATGAGACTTGTTGTTATTTATTTATCTATTTATTATTTAGTTATTTAATGTAATATGTATCATTGAATGCCTTTGAGCTTCTAGGCCCAGTGAAATGTCTTTGTAATATGGTTGTCAACAAGATAGCTCCCACGTTCAAATCTTACAGAAAACTTATCTTTGTGTTGAATAAAAGGAACACTGAAAAATTATGCTGGGATAATCTAGGGACTTCTTAGAAAGTTGAAAAATATCTCCCCTGGTCCCACAGTAAGTTATAGTGACAGTTTCAGTTGCTGTCCATCCAAGTACTAAATAATAAGCATGAAATGGAACCTTGAACATGGGGAACATTCAAGTAGAGACGAGATCAGAATACCTAGAACTTGTTGACCACGTAAATTGTGTAAAGTGTTTTTTATTATTGAAAAAACCTAACTGAGCTGAGGTTCTTGCCTAAGAGGGTTGTGTCAATCCATCAGTCCTCCAAAAGTGAAAATTGGAATTCCCTGAACTAATCAAAATATTTTACAGTTTATTTTATAAGAACATAGATTTTAGCATTTCCTTGATAAAAGAATCTCATGTGGATCCTTATTATGCAATGAGATTCAATTCCAGCAAGAAAATTCACTGCTATTCTTCATAATCTTAACCCCTATTGTCCCTTCTAATCACTCCTTTGTCATACAATCTCATTCTACCATAATGACACCTTCTTTGCCAGCTGGACAGACACCTCTTTCATATAACAGTGCCCGTATGCATGTTGACACCATTCGTCAGAAGCGCTCCATCATTCTGACATACTGGGAAAATCCCTACACTTAAAGACCTCTGCAGAGTGTTCTGTTCTCTCCTCTGTGTCCTCAAATATTATTTGCCCAGATTGTCTCTTAGAGCCTGTACCAATTCACATTGTGACGCACTGCCCAACACTGCCTAACCAAACCTATCTGGGTGGTGAATCTTCAAAGGCACAATGTACTGTTCATTTTTGTATCAACAGTAATTTTGGTTTAATAAAATGGATCTAAAATTTCAGGCCTTCACTAAACTTCAAAGAGCAAACATAGGCATGTTCCAATGGCAGGAGACTTTAAAAGAGGAAATGACTCTAGAACAGTGGGAGGCTCTTGTAATGAAATTGTGAAGATAGTCTCACCTATGACCTAACTGAGGAGAAAATGCTCAGCTACTTGAAGTAGCTTATGTAATGGGACAAGCTGTTCCCTAATGAGTTAAGATACACATATCCCTGGGAAAGTTCATAAAATGGAAAATAACCAGAAGCATAAGATAGGAAATCTTTGGAGTACAGTGATTCATTCTGGAGCATTAAACTATCTATAGAGCTCTCCATGTCCACTAGGCCACAGAAGATACATCCTGGGACATTGTCACCATCCAAGGATGCTGAGTGAGCTCCTGAGATGCACCTGAACAGTCAGGTGGGCACGAGTCTCTTGGTTTCACAGACTCCCGGATTTACACTGCAGTACAGCTCATGTTTCTGCCCATGGGGAGAAGGAGCTAAGCAAAGTGCAGTTTATCAGAGTCCCAGTCAAGAAAGCTGGTGGGAGCCCCATTAGCAGCAAGGTACAAGGGTGTGAGTCAGGATGTAGAGAGATCAGTTATTGGCCTGGGAAACTATAGGATATCAAGATTGAGCGAGTTTGGTGTCCTTAAAAATGTAGAGTAGTAGACAACACAGGAAACATCTCCACTAAGAATAAGAGATGCCAAACTTAAACAGTGAAGTTAATTCTCCTCTCACAGGTGGAAGTAGAGACCTACTATGTTATTGACTATTTTGGCTCTGTCCTGTAGTAGAATGCGGTCATCAGGCAAGAAAAAGACAGATTATATGGTCAACAATATAGCATAGCTACTTTAGACTATTCAATGCTAATCTTCATCAATAAATCAACAGAAATGCATTATCTAGAATAAAACCTATGATTTCAATACTACATTTTGCATGGTTCGGTGCACACCCGGAATGGCATGTTATGATCTCAACATGAGCTTTAAGATGGAGAAAGACATGTGAACACACCGACTGAAGGTCAACAGCGACAGTTCAAGACGACCTCAAAGCAGGATTATAAATGCAGGATTATTCTCAGCCAGAAAAGAGAAAAACACAAATTGTTATAGCACAATTTAAATGTGGACAAGGAATTAAATCCAGAACAGGTGAAGGTGGAACCAGTACCAGTAATTTGAAGTTGCAGAAAGTTTGGACTCAGACTAAAGACAAAGACCTTTTCTTCAGTGATAGACTAACTCTGTTTTGCACTGCTATAAAAAATTATCGAGGCTGGGTAATTTATAAAGAAATGAGTTTTATTCTACAGACGGCATGTGCTTCTGGTGAGGGCTTCAGGAAGCTTCCACACGTGGTGGAAGGGGGAGGGAGGCGTCACATGTTCAGGGGAAGGGAGCAGAGCAGTTCAGGGCTATGTTGAAGTAACTTGAATGTGTAGATTAATCTGGGGAAAATGACACCTTTACCATATTGACCCCACTTACCTATGTCAATATCCTTTTGTTTATTTGCATCTTTTATATTTTTTTCTATAAGATTTTATAATTTTCTTTGTATTTGGCTTAGTTGAAAAAAATTTTTATTTTTTGCTAGATATATTCCTAGACCTTAGAATTCTTTGCTTTTCTTCTTTGTTGCTACTATAAATATTACCTCTTTTTAAATTACACATTTAAAGAGCTTATTATTTGTGAGTGGGAATAAAACTAATATTGATCTAATATTCAACAATATTGATGACTATATTATAAATTATAAAACTGAATCTATAAATTATTGTGAGATTCTCTCTGTATACAATAGCATTTAATGAATGACAGTTTTATTCTTTCCAATTCTTGTACATTTTATTTCTTATCTTCTTATCTTATACTAAGTGGAAATGGTCAGCCATCTTTGTCTCTTATCTTGTTTTAAAGGGAATGTGTCAAATATTTCTTCACTAAAAAAAATTATGCCACTAAGGGTTTAGTTACAGGAAAAGAAATCACTCCAACTATTTTAGTTAATTAGTTTCAATTTAGCAAAATTAGTTAATGTAATGTAGAATCTTCAATCCTGGTAAAATGTTTGAAAATACTGGGGTAGTGGAGGTGGGTCTTGGCTGAACAAGATACTTACTTTGAATATGGATTTGACTTCCCTGCCTCCTATGTATCCTCCAGGACTACTGGGATTTAATCCAGGAAAATAACTGCATATTCCAACGTAGCTTCCCCAAACAGTCAGGAGTATTGTTTCTACCTAATTTCTACTTCTAATATCTCTTGTAAGTTAATTTAACTGGAAGAACTTAATTCACTTCCAGAATCCCATCTGTGAGAGGGACTGGGAAAGGCAGCTTTTAGTTTTTAAGTCTTCACAAACATTAACTAGAAGGTTTGCTGAGGGTCTTTGTCCCACACCCATCCTGTGTCTCTCCAGGTGCAGGTATCCTCTGCTGTGGACATTTGTACTTTCAAACAGTGGGATCCTTGTTTATGCCCTTAAAAGGGAAGGCCGCAGAGCCGTTCATCACTGTATACATATCTCTTGGAGGTCAGCCCCAACCCCACTTTACTGTTTTACAACCTAAGGACTTAATTAAATGGTTAGCCCCCACAAACAATCCCTTTAGTGATGCTGTAACAAAAGAGAGAATAAAAGAAAATTGTAGTTTTTTTTTCACATAGTATATTAACAAGGCAAAAATTCTAAAAAGGAGTAGTTCCTTATAGGTGAAAATCCTATATGCCTCTGGCCAAAAAAGCTGTTTGAGAGGGAGCTGTGAAAAGACTTTGTGCAGGCATACTTGTGAGAAACTGAGGCAGAATCCCATATGGCCAGGTTGGTTGTGGGCATAAAAAACCCCTGACTTAAGGCCCAGATGGGAGCGGAGACTTGCAAATGAGTTTCTGTATGCCTTAGGAATTTCCTGACTATGCCTTGCTTAAAGATTAAAGTAACTGCCTCCAGACAGTGAGGCCAGTAAGGCAGATGTTCAATCTACCCTTCTCCCCCAGAGCCTCAGTCTTTATCAGATAAGAGCAAAGAAGTAAAGGCTAACAACATGTTCTCCATTAAGTCATGTATTTTTAGGAGGATTAAGTTAGATGAAATAGTTATCAGTTAATCTTGTTAAACATAGCCCATAAGGATAGCTTTAGATAATGGTGGTAAAATGGTTATCAGTTAATCTGGTTTATCCATAGGCCTGTAAGTGCCAGGCAGTAAAAGGCCTGGGGCCAAGGTTTAAGTCGTGTGTTTATTGATTAAGTTACGTGCTTTGGTAGAAGAAATAAAGATGGCCACATGCCATGAGAGAGTGGTGGTCCCCCTTATTTTCCATACAATTTCAATATTGCGGGTCTTACTCTCCAAGACACTGCTTCTCTGTGAGACCCTAACAGCAACAATTCCTAGAGACTTCATTCTATCATTTATCAAGTGATGATAAGTGACATTCAGCCCCTCAGTGGTATGGGCTCATTATGTGGGTGCACAGGTAGGGAACCCCAAGATTCTTCCCCACAGAGTCTGAACTCCTAATGGTGTCGCCTGTGTGCACTTGTTGAAGACTACTCTGAATTTCTACCATTAGAATGAGGCACCCCAAAAGAGTTCCTGGCCCCCAGTGCTTTCCTCTGCTCACACACTGCCCACAGCAGCCCTATGTCCCAGGCCAGTTAGTGAACAAGGCCGATGACACAGCACTTGGGGCTTATTGCATCAAGGGCACTGGGAGCCTGGAGTGGTGGGTCAGAGGTCTCAGTGGAAACATTGTTATGTCCTGTGACAAGTTATCTCTGCCCTGGACCCTGAATTTCTGACAAAGCAGAGCCAAAATCTCTGGTGCCAGGAGGAAACACTGGGCATATGGCCCCCGAAGGTAAGAGCAACAGGTGTTGTTCCTTTTATCACCCTTGGGGTCTCTAATCCAATGTTCTGGTTATTGAGGAGACAATTATTTCTTCATTGACCGTTCATGTGCAATGCTCTATACGACAACAGCCTCACCTTGACAAGGTGCTCCAGGGGAGCTGAGGCTGCCGCTCCATCAGCCAGCCTCGTGCATCGCAGAGCTGGATGCGTGGGAACACCAGTGCATGCTACAGTGTCAGTTCATTGTCACATTCATTTTGCCAAGAAAGAGAGAAAAAGGAGAGAGAGAATGTTGTATTAAGTATCCCGAAAGAGGTAAGGTATCCAGTAAGTTATAGCCATAGATCTGGAAGATACATAGCAGGCAGGGAAGTCAAATCCATATTCAAAGTAAGGATGTGGTTCAGCCAAAAGGAATCACAGCTCCCTTGAAATGGAAAGGGGATCATGAAATCAACCTCCCCGGGTGATTGATGTCACAAAAGGAATGATGTCCAATCAGGGGCTCAGGCTGGCCTCTGCTTCAGTTTAATAGGCCCTCAGCAGGGTTGACAACCGGTTTGGCTTTGTGAAATATAAGTCTGTATCACTGAGCACTGGCTTTAAATTTATAAACTTCAAGGTCTTTTGGTTTTCCTTTATTTATTTCTTATAAAACTGAGTTGGGGTCAGAGAACGTTTGGTGCCAGTTACTTTATTTGGTATTTGTTAATACTCATTTTATGCCTCAGCCACAATTTTATAAATGCTCATGCACACTCAGAGATAATTTATTTTCTGCATGTGTGTGTGTGTGTGTGTGTGTGCATTTGTGCCTATATACGTTGCAATCAGGTATAATACATGCTGTTTTTACCTTTTAAAAATAAACTATACTATGAATATTTATTTGCGTATAAAAATTCCAAGGTGTTATCACTAAAAATAAACTTTTTAAACTTTAACATGGAACTTGTTCCCAACAGTGTTTACACATTCTGTGATTCTCTCTAAGACACACTGTTGGGACGTGCGAGCCTCAGATGCTGAGATCCTAGGGGTCTGGTCTATCTGTAGAGGTATGAATGTAAAATTTAGTAGCCTACGTAACTACATAATTGGGTGTCAATTTTTGTTATCTTTTTCTTTTTCTCTACAGAGACTGGCAATAAGATGTTTACCAAAAACAAACAAAAATAAAAGAATAAATATACATGGCTGGCTTTTGAAGAGGGGCAAAGTGGCTGAGTTCCTTGACTCCGCTGGCAGGAAGAAAAGAAAAAGTGGGGAAGCCCATTCACCCATGAGAAGGAGGCAGGGACTCACGCCTTTCACTCTGTCCCCTCTGCTCAGCCTCTAAGAGAGAAAGAAAGAAATTCTAGTACTGCTAAAAAGCCTACAAAATTTAACAACTTGACTAACACCCTTGCTAGGAACCAAGTGAGTGAATCTTGCAACAATTCAGCCACATTCTGTGCAGAACGAGCCCTTTGTCTCCTGCTGAGGGCTGACTGACAGCTCGCTGGAGCTTCCTGGCAGTCCACTGTGTTTGATTTAGGGGACCGGGAGGCACCCTGTTAATATCCTCGGGGGTCTTCGTGGGACCGAGGTCTCTGGAGCATCACTTTGTGTCTTTCTGAGGTTTTAACAAACCATTTCATAGTGACATCATTTTCATCTCCACGCCATGCCTTCCTGATGGTGTTTGGATTTGATATTTGCTCTGAAGACTTTTTTTTTTTAATTTTAGTTTTGTTTTTGGCATCTGGGGAGCTGAGAAACTTCCAAGCCAGAAAGTCAGGATTTAATTTTGTTGAACAGTTCTTCTTCTACTTACTCCTGTCCTCTCGCATTTTATAATAGGCAGCAGGAGGAGCAGGTGACAATTGTAACATGCTGGTTGGAAATCTCTGCTAAATCACCCAGTAAATTAGGCATATTTTATACCTACCACATATGTGCAGGTGACAGTGCTGTCCCCGTATCTGTAAAATAACAAGCCCACACCACCTTGTCATTTCAAATCATAATTGCATTTGTTAGATACAGGAGGATTTTTAGCCTCTAAAACTGCACATTAAATTTCCAATATTATCCATCCATCAATCCTCAATAAATACTGCCATTTGTCAACTGAGAGCAAACCCCAAAGGTAACACAGGAGTAAGAAGAGAGAGAAAAGGAGGGATAAGTGTTAGGGGTGCAGCAGAGCATCACACAGAAACCAGCAGAGAGAGAGAAAAATTCATAAAACCCCACACCTTTACCTGTCACAATGTCTACTCGGGCCAGTGCAGAATCCAGGGCGTGATTTTAATCATCAAGGTGCCTGGTCTCCCTTGTCTCGGGTCCAGGAAGGGCATCATCTAACCGTATGACTTGGAGAAAAGCCATTCACCTCTCTGGGTCTCAAGTTTCTCTTCTGAGCAATGAGAATCTAAAATATTTCCTTGGTTCTTAAACTCTCAGCTCACGATTCCTTGGAATACTTGTGCCAAACGTAATCCACACATCCCTCATTATGTTTAATGTCTGAGTCTGATTGCCAGACAAAAAACGGCCCTCACCAAGCTGTGCAGTCCCTGGGCCCCCTCCCAGCTGCTGTTTTGACATCTGCAGGTCATGAATGTGCTGTTGATGTTCATATTCAGGGAGCTGTGACCTCATAGTGGGTCCTTGCCCCCTGCTTTTTTAAGTCTTTTCCATCAGAAAAGTTGCTCAAATTGAGTCACATCAACTTTGACTGTACCTTGACTGCAGAACCACATCTGCCTCATAATTATTGTTCCCTGTTATTGATAAAAGATTACTTAGGGGTGGCACCTGTGGCTCAGTGAGTAGGGCACCAGCCCCATATACCGAGGGTGGCAGGTTCAAACTCAGCCCCAGCCAAACTGCAACTAAAAAAATAGCTGGGCATTGTGGTGGGCGCCTGTAGTCCCCGCTACTTGGGAGGCTGAGGCAAGAGAATCGCCTAAGCCCAGGAGTTGTAGGTTACTGTGAGCTGTGACACCACAGTACTCTACCAAGGGCGACAAAGTGAGACTCTGTCTCAAAAAAAAAAAAAAACTTAGTACTGAATATGTCTCCTAATGCTTAGAAGACAAGAGGGAGGTATTTTTTTCTTCACACCATGATGTTTCATACGTCCCTCTGGACTCTAATATCATTGAATATGTTTTGAAGAAGCAAACAAGAAATTAGTACATCTAAGGCTATATTAATCCATGAAAAAATATTAAAAATATTATAAACCGGTAAAAATTATCCTGGAAAACTATATCAAAAAAAGTCCATGTGATAAATTGTAGCATCTCAAAAAAAAAAAAAAATCGATATTGGAGTTGTGATGTAAAGAAACCTACTCAGAATTAAATAAACACAAAAGACATTGTCTCTGAACTTCTAAAAGCATTTAGTATTCTCATTCAGTTGACATTTATCTCAAATTCATTTATATCATCAGATTTATCTTAAGTATTTTTTATCCAAATGCATTGTAAGAAGCTTATTTTAGCATACTAATCCGTTTGTGTTCCTTTCATTATTATTAGTTATTGGTTTCTGAAGCACTACGTTTCATGTTAGTGTGGAAGTAAAACAAATTGTTAGGTTCCTAATGCCAAGAAGTTTCCAGTCAACTGGAGTAGGGTGTTGAGAGAGCGTGTAAGTCCCACATTAGTTCCCCCAATAGACATTGATCCTGGGAAAATCGCTGGTCTCCTGCTCATCTGTAAAAAGGGGCTTACAACATCTGACTTGGAGCTGCCAAGACAACTTAAGTTAAACGCATTAAGTGTTCTGAGAACACCTTTTCCATCAATAAGCATGGGATTCTACCTCACCTTTCCTGAAAACATGAGAACTACCTATTTAACAAGCCTTTCTAGAACATACTCTGTACTAGTGAACAGCATAAAATCTTTCTACAGTAAATATCAATTCAAGCTTCACAAAGACCTTATGAAGAAAGCACCATCATCACCCCATTTTACAGCTAAGGACATTGGGACCCCAAGACATTAAACATTTTGCTCAGGTTCATGCAAGTTGGAGAGATGGGGCTTAAAAATTGTCAATCTTCAGAATCTGTGTCCTTAAGCACTAAGAGGTGCCACTCTAGTTTACGAAGCCTGGCATTTATGAGAAGACATCCTCCCGTAAATTAACTATTTTAAATTGCACACAAACTTTATGGACACCCTATTTCTTTTGAAAATCTCTAAATTTAATTTTCCTATTAATCTAATTGTCTGTTATTAATTTGCTATGCATATATATTCTCCACTAAGTAAAAGAAATGAATTTTGGTTGTCATAGTTCGCAAATATGTACCGTATATACTTGAGTATAAACCGACCCAAGTATAAGCCGACCCCCTTAATTTTACTCTAAAAACTGGGAAAACTTAGTGACTCAAGTATAAGCCGAAGTGGAAAATGCAGCAGCCACTGGTAAATTTCAAAAATAAAAATATATACCCAAAACAATTACAGTAATTGAATAATCAGTAGGTTAAATGCTTTTCAACATTTATTGCTAAAGAAAAACTGTAAACTAGCAACAACAACTTTGAAACTTTAAGTAAAGTGCAGAAAACCATAGCTTAACAGGTAATCAAGCTAAATCACAAAGGTTAAAATTCTTCAAAACTGGATTCCTCCTCATCATCATCTGTATGTCCAAACAGAGCTTCAGCTGTGTCTGATGTGAGGGTATCAGAATAGACATTGTCATCATCACTGAGTTCGGAGATATCATCATCACTGCTGTCAGTCTCATACAAAGCACAGTCTTCACTGCCATCCTTCGCATTACTAATGCCGCATTTCTTGAAGGCGCATTGCACCATTTCCTCTGGAATCTCTTCCCATGCATCACGAACCCACTTTGCTATCAGTTCTATGTC
>CAUYPK010136716.1:0-15511 GCA_963574355.1 Loris lydekkerianus | reverse complement strand
AGTGCAGAATACAAATGTCTACACACAGTAACTAAGAAAATTCCATGAAGGCTATGTTGAACAGTTTGATGAGAATATTTCAGATTGTATATGAAACCAGCACATTGTACCCCTTGATTGCACTAATGTACACAGCTATGATTTAACAATAAAAATAAATTAATTAATTTAAAAAAAAGAAATGAGATGAAAAGGCTTTTTATTGCTAGAAATTAGATCTAGTAGGTTCAGAACAGCTGTGACTACAGATACAGCACAGAGGACGAAAAGTACTGTCAGTGCTTCATATCTGCAGATTCCACATCTGCAGACTCAACCAACCACAGATTGAAATACTTGGCTGGATGGGGTGGCTCACACCTGTAATTCCAGCACTGTGTGAGCTGAGGCAGGTGGATTGCTTCAGCTCAGGAGTTAGAGACCATACTGACCAAGTATGAGACTTCAGGTGGTGTGGAGCATGCTTGTAGTTGCAGCTACTCAGGAGGCTAAGGCAATGAAATTGCTTGAGCCCATGAAACTGAGGTTGCTTTGAGCTAGGATGATGCCAACGCACTCTACCCAAAGAGACAGAGTGAAAAAAAAGGAAATAAAAAAAAGAAAACATTGGGGAAAAACATTTTAAAAATCTACACAACCATAACAATGAAAAATGGTACAGTATAACAACGATTTCTATAGCATTTGCCTTGTGCTATGTATCTTAAGTAATCTAGAGAGGTCTTAAAGTAGATGGGCGAACATGTATAAGTTTTCTGCAAGTACTACACCATTTTACGTAAGGGACTTGAGCATCTGACAATTTTGGTGTCTGTGTGATGGGGATGGGATGGTGAGGACTGGAAGCAATTCCCCAGGGATATGGAGGGATAATTGTACTGACCTTTGCTCCATAGAAACTTGATCTCAAATCCCAGCTTTGACTACTTAACTCTTAATGTGGTCTTGGACAATTTTATTTCTATAGAAATGAGAAGAATCATATCTTCTAGCATATCCCCAAAGGTAATGTAAGAATTAAGCAACAGTGTAGGCAAGGCATTTCATGCACTAATTGACCTATTATAAGCAAATAGTAAATATAGTGTTTCATTCTTTATTCTTTTACCATTTATTTTATTAAAAGTGGTAATGAGTCCAATTCTCAAGGTGCAAAAATATCAAAACTGGCATACCCATCAGGTAATTCTCAATGATACTACTGAATGTACATTTAGACTATCTAAGAACAAACAGTGCTATTTTAGGTTACCAGGTTTTACCACTCCTTATATCTTTATATCTGATCTAGAGACTTTGAACTATAAGGAATCACAATCAATTTTCTGAGTATTGAGATGACTCTTGATTTTTCTTTTCTTTCTTTTTATTTATTTATATATTTGCCAACTCTTTGAGAGATCCATCCTTCAGTCACCAACTTTCAATGGGATACTTAATTCCAGTAGTGACTCAATCAGTAGCTTCTTGAGAGGAGAAGCAATTCCAAAGATTTCCCTTCCTCCTCCAATTTTCCCAGAAATAAGCTGGGGTAGCAAAAGACTCCTGTTACCACAGACAGTTAAGGATGGTGTTTGCCTCAGGGAAACACACATTTGTGGAGAGGCACTTGTCATAGACCAGTTAATCTGTGACAGCAGGTAGACCTTTCTGGGGTTGGGTTTTCTATACACTAACAAGGCAACAAGGATTGAGATAACAAAAGGCCCTTATGGATGAGACTTTTTATGGTAAACATTCCTAAAAGTTTGACACCCTCTGAACAAAATACCTCAGGTTCCCAGACATTGTCTGGCCACCTGGCATGACCCCCAAATCACATGCCCTGGATGGTGGAGACAGTGCTCCCACATGGTCACATGACAAGCTCTCAAAGACATAGAACAGTGGTTTTCAACCTTCCTAATGCCCCAATGTATTTTCATTGTTACAAAGGGGTGGCGACCCACAGGTTGAGAACCGCTGACATAAAACAAGATGAGAGGAACTTTATCTGGTATCTGTCTTTATGATAGAACAACAGAGTCATGTGAAAAATTTCTGTACTTTTCTCTCAATTTTACTATAATCCTAAAACTTCTCTAAAAATATACTCTTTCATAATTACAATAAATAAATAAATAAATAAAATGTTAGTTAGGACACACTAAATGAATGTAACGATCCATCCTTGGAAACATTATCTTCTGAAATATGTCCACAAGAGGAAGTATATTTTTAAGTGATAATTTGCTTCTCTCTTATTTATTAATTATGACTTATATTCTTAACAATCAAAATATAAGATGACCAGTATTACCACACTAGGGTGACAAAACTCAACCCCAAAGGAAGCTCTTATTTTCATTCTGCTATGCTTTGTGAGATAGTAAAATCACCTATTTACCCAGTACTTTTTCTCCAGACTCCAGGTTTAAACTCTCTTCCTATAGGTTTTGGTTGAGTTATCTGATTTGGAAGATATATGTACCTAACATTTGTAGTTTACTGATTAGCTTTGTAAGCCTTTGTGAAAAGTTTCACATAAGGAGACTTCAGAATAGGAGAAGTCACCAGGAAAAAAAATAAACTCCTTGTACTTATATTGCATCAGTTTTCTTAGTTGTAATGAAGAAGAAAATAAAAATCCATTTCGTGTGTTTCTGAAAGAGAAATTGCTGATGATTTGACTATCCTGGAGGGGTTATTACCAGATAGCCGACTCAGTTATTTGCTGTTTAGTGTAAATTTTGTTGCTAGAGAAGGTGAAACTGACCCTGGGGAGGGGAAGTGCTTCTCATTTGTGACAGTTGGGTCACAGAGTTGGGAAAAAGAAAGAGATGCTATGATACTGCTTTTTTTATTATTATTAAATCATAGCTGTGTACATTAATGCGATCATGGGGCATACACTGGTTTTATAGACCATTTGACATATTTTCATCACGCTGGTTAACATAGCCTTCCTTGCATTTTCTTAGTTATTGTGTTAAGACATTTATATTCTACATTTACTAAGTTTCACATGTACCCTTGTAAGATGCACCGTAGGCAGAGGGAGGGTGATGGGTGGGGTTACACCTATGATACAGCTTCTCAACTTATAGCTCATGTAGGTATTAAAAGCTTACCAATTAAAATTTGATGCAAGGGTTTCTCTCCAGTTATTTTCCCTATTTGCTTTGACTTTTTCAGAAAAAAAAAGGAAAAAAAGAAAATAAAAAGGAAAGACAGAAGGAAGGAAGAAAGGAAGGAGGGCAGGGGGAAGGAAGGAAGAAAGCAATGAAAAAAAGAAAATGGTTTTGAATGCCTATGAGATAAAAATCTTAAAATTAAGGTTATACATTTTTCATCCTAAATGGCCCTGGTACTATTTTTCATGAAAACAATACACTTGATCAGCAGTGACAAGAGGCAGAAATGATACCATGTTGACTTGTTAACTGTTCAGTTCCCAATGACAACCAACATCAGTTCTTCAGTAATTATATCCCAGACGATACCCCAATTTGTCTGAAGAAATTCAGTTTTGAGAATGTGGAAATAAAAAATAATAGCAATTTTAAACTCCATTTAAATAGTTTCCCCATGATAGACAGTACTTTACCAAGAAACAGAAAATCCAGAATTTTTCTAGTATATTTATACACTGGGAATTTTCTGGATTTTCTTGTAAAAGTACAATTGAAAGGCTGACATAATTAATATTTACTTTCTCATTCTATTCTACTTGAGTCCGAGGAATGACAATTATCATGCAATTTTCTGTCCATTATAATATAATGAGTTCCAGAATCTAAACTTAATACATTTTCAGGAAAATGGAAACTCTTTTAATATTTCAATTGCATGAAGTTTCTCATAAAATGGAATGCCCTTTTTTTAAACAAATGAAAATATAATCTAACATAAAAAATTTCCTTTTGAGACATTGCACTTTTAATTTATTTTACTGATTTTTTAGAGGCTGAGCCAGGTGAGCTAAGGTGTTTGAGACCACCCTGAGCTAGAGCAAGACCCTGTCTCTGAAGAATTGCCAGGCAGGGTGGTGGGCACCTGTAGTCCCAGTGACATGGGAGGCTAACGCAGGAGGATCATTTTAGTCCAAGAGTTTGAGGTTGCTATGAATTACCACTACACTCTACCCAGGGTGACTAACTAAGATTCTGTCTCAAAAAGAGAGAGAGAGAGAGAGAGAGAGAGAGAGGATAGTAGGTAGAAAAGAAACATCTGTACATTTTATATTCTGGCCAGTTTATGAGAAGATTCTTCATAATGTCCAGCACCACCTCTTTCTGTTCAGGTTCAGGAAATGTGGCTTCATTTTTTTTTATTATTATCAAATGAGCTATTTTAGCTTAATTCCATATCAACTACCATTAGCAAATGTAGCAGTACAATTATTAATCACAACATCCATATCAAAACAGTAGAAGATCCCTGCTATTACTTATCTAATCTTGGCTGCCCCATCACCACATGCTATAACCTGAGTAATGGTGTTCCATCTTTTGTGTCACTCTTTAATATTAGCTTCCCATCACTCTTTTGAAGGTTATGACTGTTCTTTGTTGATTTTGACCACAAATCCAAGTCTTACTTTATCAGTTTTCTGGTTATGTTAAACGTGCTATTCAGACTATTTTAACAGAAATGTAGGACAAGACATATTCCAAGCACCTCTTTCCTTCAACTTTTCAGGCCATAATCAATGCATTCCAAAAATGTGATCCCTTTCAGTGTTGAACACATCCCAACCTTATACATATCACCACAAGGGGGGTGGGGGGGAAGATAAATGAACGGCTCCTGGATGATGCAAGTAGATCAGCTTGTTTTACACAAGGACTCTCTCCCTCTCTCTCCAAGTACACCTTCATACTTGCTGAGGAGAGCACAATGTTGTCACCTCCAAGAGAGGCAAGAGAAGCATCCATGGGAAGCACCCTTGGATGTTAAGGATCATTGGCCATAAAAGCCTTCAGAGGAAACAGGTGAAGCCGTTTCCAAGGTCTGCCTGACATGGCACAAGGACGGTAGAGAAGGTGGATGACTCCTCTGAATGCCATCATAGAAGGCACATAGGGTTGAGACTCTCTGCTGCCACTCCCAGAGCCTTGGGCTGCTGAATTCTAAAGACCACAAATGGAACTACCAGCAGGCCATGAATGGGTCCCTCATTTGAGCTCACATGTCAGTGATGGACTATTACCATGAATAGCCCAGACCCTGGAGGTTGTCCCGTGTCTATCTGATTCAATGCCAGTGCCGTCCTGGCAGCCCATTCTCACTCAGTCATATAAAGGACATATACTATGCCCCACCAGCGAAAGTAATATGCTCACGAGGCCACCTTCCTGAAATAGGAACTAACCACAAGGCCCAAGAAAACCCCACAGGTCCCATAGGTATGATTTCTGAAACTTGTGGGGGCATTTGATTGGCCTTACATAAGTATTACCAGAGAGTGTCCTGAAGAGGAGAAATACAGCCCAAGGTCCACATCCTCTCAGATGGCCATCCCCAGGCCCAGGTATCTAAGGGACTTAGACAATACTGAGAAAGCTCTTCCATCAACTAGGAATAGTGTGGCACTTGATCTAGACCTGAGGTGCCCTACTGATAGCACTGCTGTCTCTGGCCAATTCCAAGTGTCAGTGGAAGACTTGGGAAATTTACCTGTGTGCTAAAACTTGGACTGACTGCAGGTGCCCAGGTAAGTACTTTCCACTTACCCAGGTCGAAGAGTGATTTTTCCTCCAGTGCTCATTTCCTCTTTTCAAAAGTAGTTATATCTCTTTCCATCATTATTATTACCCTATAAACACAAGAAGGCAAAATATCTATTTCCCCCTTCAAGATCAACTCCTCCATCTGTGCTCTCTGTAAAATCTTCCCTCATGTACCCTAAACTTCAGTCCAATTCTCTAGTTCCCACCTAGCCAAAAGGCTTTTGTTTGTTTTGTTTTGCTTTGTTTGAGACAGGGTCTCACGCTGTCACCCAGGGTAGAGTGCAATGGCAACATCATAGCTCACTGCAACCTCCCGCTCCTCACCTCAAGCAATCCTCCTGTTGGCCTCCCAGAGTGCTGGAATTACAGGTGTGAGCCATCACCCCTCCAGCCAGAAGTTTTTGTTGATTCTCTGGTTTCCTCTGTCTCTTTATTCTTCCACTTTCTGTGAAAGAGAAGTCCATACTCACAGATTTCCCCGTAACTTTCCTGTTTCTCCTCAGCTGCCATTTGGATATCCTCTACTCTTCCTACTCGGGCAAGTTCTCAATGACTGATAGATCATTGAAACCAATTATTTTACTTGCTCAGATATTACAACTGTGGCCTTTTCTGTTGCAAGGCAAACTCCTGGGAGCAGTCTCCTTGGAACTCACCTCTCCCTTAACCTTTGCCACACTGCTGCTCTGCTCTTTTTAGATTTCTTCATGGGATTCTTTCCCATTAATCCTTTCAGCCTCTGTATTTGCTGCTTACATAAACTATGGACTGAGTTTAAAAACAACTCTCATTTATTATCTCACAGTGTTGCAGTATGGATTAGCTGGTTCCTCAATCAGAGTCTCACAGCATGAAATGAAGGGGTAGGTGTGGATGTGGGTTTTTTTTTTTTTTTTTTTTTGACAGATCTTGGGAAGAACCTGCTCCAAGCTCATTCGCACTGTGGTGGAATTGAGTTCCCATGTATGTAGAATGGAGGCCCCTGTGTCCTTGCTGGCTGTGAGCTGAAGCCACTCTCAGCTCCCAGGGGCTACCTGCATTCATTTTCAAGTGGTTTTTCTAGCTCAAAACCAGCAGCAGAGACTCTTCCTTCCACTGAACTTCTCTCAGACTTTAAATTACTTTCATCAGGAAGAACTCAGAGGATCTCAAAATCACCTGATTATGTTATTTTCTACTTGGATAATCTTTCTGTTTTACAATGGCATTATTTGCTGATATGAACATTTGTTCTAAACTTGGAAAACCCAAATGTTCATCAATAGTAGATTAAATAAATTGCATGTTTTCATAGAACAGAATAATAAACATCAGTGAAAGTGGTGTAATTATATAGCTACAGGAAGAAACACAGATGAATGTCAAACAGAGCTTAGTGAAAGGAGATTTATACACAAAAATATATGTATTGTATGCTCCTTTCACAAGATTTCAAAAACGGGCAGAGGTAATCAGTGGTATTCGAGAAGTTGGAGGGGTAAGGATTGGGAGGGAGCAGAAGAGAGGCTTCTGGGATGGCCAGTAATGTTATATTCTTTTTTTTTTTTTTTTTGCATTTTTTGACTGGGGCTGGGTTTGAACCCACCACCTCCAGCATATGGGGCTGGTGCCCTACTCCTTTGAGCCATAGGTGCCACCCTAATGTTATATTCTTTAACCTGGGGGTGGCTACGTTGTGAACATTGGGATAATTCATCAAGCTGTTTCCTTATGAATTATTCAGTTGTCTGTAGCTATTTCATTCTTCAAATATGATTTTTAAGATTTTATACTGTTGTATCATGTCCCTAGTCCATCTCTTCACCACCCTTGGTCTTCAATACTTCCCACAACGTGGCCCCTGATTTTCTGTACTTCTGCTTTTCATTCTTGTGCTCTAGCAATAATGGACAACATCTTTTCCTTGAATCCACACAGAACGTTCCCATTTTCTGCAGTTTTGCTCATTTTTTTCTTCTTCCCTCAAATATCCTGTAAACTGCCTCTATATTTCAAATTCCTTTCCTAGTATCACCTCCTTTTCAGAATTTTCTAATTCTTCCATTCTAGCTTTCTTCAGATCTATAGTTTCTCTGAAATTCTGAGACATTTCCTATATTTCATTTTTTGTTGCCCTTGGTAGAGTGCCATGGCATCATAGCTCACAGCAACATCAAATTCTTGAGCTCAAGCAATCCTCTTGCCTTAGCCTCCCAAGTTGATGGGAGTACAGGTGCCTATCACAACGTCAGTTATTAGAGACAGGATCTTGCTCTAGTTCAGGCTAGTCTCAAACTCCTCAGCTCAGGCAATGCACCCACCTTGGCCTCCCAGAGTGCTAGGATTACAGGTGTGAGCCACCATGCCTGGCCTATATTCTATTTTTAACAATAGTAATTTGAATATTTTCTCTGTCGTGTCATCCAATCAAACCCCAAATAAAGAAGAAAGTGTTGAAAACTAGTGTATGAATGTATGGATTTGGAATTATTTTAGCTTTTATTTATTTATTTAGACAGTGTCTCATTATGTCGCCCACAGTAGAGTGCTTTGGCTTCACAGCTCACAGCAACCTCAAATTCTTGGGCTTAGGTGATTCTCTTGCCTCAATCTCCAGAGTAGCTGGGACTACAGGGTCCCGCCACAATGCCCAGCTATTTTTTAGTTGCAATTATCATTGTTGTTTAGCAGGCCCAGGCTGGGCTCAAACCCACCAGCTTCGGTATATGTGGCTAGAGCCCTACCCATTGGGGTATAGAAGCCGAGCCTCAAACTTATTTTTTAATGAACATTTATTTTGGAAAATTTTAAGCAAACAACAGAGAGAATAGTGTAACAAATCTCCATGTCCCCATTACCCAGCCTTAACAATAACCATAATTCTAGGCCAGTTTCATTTTGATTTCTTTATTAACTGAGTGACCATAGGCAAATGATATGGAAATTAAACTATTGGCTTCAGGTGGATCTACAATATGTAGAAACAAGTGTACATTTGGATCTGGGCATGGTTATCTATTCAACAGCATCTTTTTAGTGGTTACATTAGTTTCCACTTGACATGCTTTAATTTTAATAATGTTGTTAATAGCTTGCTTTCAAATTTCCCTTATGCACCAAAGCCCACATATCTTAACCAAGTTTCATAATGAGACGAACCGATGGCTTTGGTTCCATTGTAGGACAGGGTTATTTTCATCCTCCTCCTCCCTACCTTTTCCTTTCCTCAGACCTTAACTCTTTACTTCCCTCTGAGATGTTTTCTGGGTATACATTTTTACAGCACCAAACTCCTAGAAATAGAAAATCCTAGAAAATTTTGGATGTTAAAATTCATGGGATTTCCTAACAATAAAATGAGTTTCCCACTCCTGTCCCTTCAAATTATTTGTGTGTGTGTCTGTGTGTACTTATCTAGTGAACCACAATTACAAAATATATATGTTACAAACATAAAAGAGAGACATGTACTAAGAAACGAATTTTAAATTGTCAGTGAAATAGCGATGTTGCTTTTTTACCGTTTTGAAAACCACTTCTAGTGAAGATAAGCAAATTAAAATTCACCTTACTTTAGCACTGAGGAATTTAGAACTTAGCAGAATGGGAGAGAGTATCCTGTCATTCAGGGGTCCTTTAAATGAATTCTTAACATGTTTTTAAACAGATACACTTCAGAAATAATAATGCACTGTGAGAAATAGAAATTAGCCTTTTGATAAATTAAAAATTTATTCTCAGTTTTTCTATCTAGAAAATAAAAAGAATGTTTTGTCTCCATAAATGAAAAAAAGAGAAATGCAGATTGAATAGGCATCATTCATCTTTTATTATATTTAAGAAACTGCACCAAGAAGCATTGTTGTTATTTTTCTCACAGTAAGAGATTTTCCATTAAAATTATAACACCGATAACACCCCCCCAAACACAAATTATGTAACCAACACAGGTCAACAGCAAGTTATATAATACAGTCTTTGGGATAATAAATGGGTTTAATTTTCAGAGACTAGCTCCTTTTAGAATATTGGAGTGAATCTTTTGGAATTTTGGTAGGCAGAGGGTAAAGGGAAAAAGTGATGAGTAGGTGGTTACTAACTCATGTCCTTTCCACAGTCTTAGAAGTGGACAAGATTTAGATGACAATGTATGCCAGTTGGTTTAGATGTGAGGTCAACACAGAAATATACAGGGCTAACTCTGTTCCTTGTTAGCATTCCTGAGATGCTTCATTTCTTAATATTCAGTTCACATAGACAAGCTTGTCTTTTCAAAGCCTCTTCACTCAACATATTTTTTTTCTTCAAATTATTTTCATTTTCTGTTGATCCTTGCTGAGGAAGTTGACATTTCATGCTACCCAGCCAGGGACTCGTTCACACACTTTGTTTTGTCCACGTTGGTTCAGTGACTTGGCCGTTCTTACTACCAGTTATTATTCTGGCTGGCACTTACACCGAACCACTAATGCCTCCCTTTTCCATCTGCAGTACAGCAGAAACATTTGCCAAATCATTTTAACAACCACATTGCAGATAACAAATATTAAGGCAATATTTGTTCCAAAGTAGCAGAGAAATGTCACGTTATATGGTTGCTAAGCAAAGGCAGGATAAGGAGATGAGAACTAGATAATGTGCAGTAAGGCCTTCTCAAAGGGCACTTCTGATAACACTGGAAATAATCGTTTTACATTTAGCACAGCTTAGTTTCAGCTGATCATTTGTAATGTCCTGTTCCAATTTTATTACTGAGGCTGCAAGTTAATTAAATGAAAATATAGCTCTTTGCAGTTTTTAGTGAAAAACAAAGCTGTCACTTTAAAGGGCGTTTTAAAAGTTCATGTTTTAATATTACATTGAGAGCCATATCCGTGCTTCTCCTACAGATTTATATTGAATGTACAGTTTCTCCTCAGTCACTTTATTCAGAACACAGGTTTTACTCCACTGTTCGTTCCAGACTCTTTAACAGAGTACAATTGTTATTTAAAAGAGCTTTGAATGTTTTGAATCAGGAATTTCTGATTTCTTTTGATTGCTAGCCTTCCTTGTCTAACAAAGCAAGGATGCTGTTTTTGCCTTGGTTTTCAGCCTTACCCTTACCAGTGTTCCCTCTCTTTCCTAGAACGGGCAGATTTTTAAAGCACGTTATGTGAGTGGCAGCTTACTGTGAAAACTATCCATCTTAACCACTCTACTCTACGTCTGCTTTATTTTATGGCTTTATTGAATATGACCAGTAGAGTCAATCTGAAGCATCATCAATTGATTGTAAGAATACCTATTATTTAGTAACTATGTGCTATATATCTTTTAGAGTATTTATGGCATTTTAATCAAACAGGACCATAAATGAATAAAGATGTAAATACTTTTCATAAGACTAGAGAACATTTTTTTCAGAGCTTATTTCTTTCTAAAGAATAGCAAATACTATCCCACCCCAATGAGCAAATTTAATCATCTACCACATCTTTTCTTTTTTTTTTTTTTTATTAAATCATAGCTGCATACATTGGTATGATCATGGTACCACATCTTTTCTGAAGTGAATTACTTATTCAAAAAAATTAGGACCTCATACATCTTGATTTCTGTTAGTTGTACCATTGGGTACCTTTGCATGGAACTCATTATCTGGAAGGGAGTGACTTTAATATCCCCCCTTTGTTTTTTATTGAATTTCTGCCCTGAGTACATAGTAGAAGATCATTATGATTGACCAGATAAACATAAATCTTTTTATCTTCCTGTTAGTTAATAAGAGAATAAGGGAATGGGTAATCGATTATCATGTATCACTGTCAATCAATTTAACAGGAGACAATGGTGCACCCAGTGCCATTTGTTTCATTGGTATAGAACATAACATTTTATCAGTCTTCCGTCCTCAACTTGACCTTTCCCCAAGTAAAATAAGTTAACATAGCATTATACTTAACCAGTATTAACTGCCATTCATCGGTGCCGTTGAGTAAGGTACAATATGATAAGACTATAATTAAGAGGACAGATTCACTTAATTTTTTTTCACTCCTCACCTTTTCTAAACAAAGGCAATTAAAACTGTTGGCTGAAACCTCAGTAGTCTCACAATTCAAAGTTAAAAAGATGCACCTTGGATTCAAATCAGGCATGAAAAACCTGTGGTACAAAAGGGAAACTGAGCAAGTTCAACAACATATAAAATAGCCTCCCATTATACAAAATACAATGTCATAATAAAAATTAGACTATTCAAAAGAGAATAAAATTAACCTAGAAGTATTCTTCCCTACCTGTAAAGAACAAAAGATAATAAGAGAGAAGAAAAATAGATGTAAAATATCCCAGTGAAGGAGAAATATGCGATTGAGACTCAACTTGTATTTCCACAGATTAATGTTGAGCCAGATTTGCATTCCCTAGTTAACCTTTATCATATGTTATCACTTCTTCATTCTGAGTAATCTGTTTATATCATTTCCATTATTTATAAATCTAATTCAAATAAAAGTGCTGTTCATTATTGCAACTCTCCCCAGAGTTTATTACCCACATATTTCAGATCTGCTATGAAAGTTCTGCTTCTTACCTCATAAGAGTTTTCTGTTAAAGCAAAAGGTAAAGCATAAATTCAACTCCAGACAGGGAGTTGTGCCAAATATGTTGGACCAAATCTATTAAGTTGTATTCTATAATTCCCTGGGAAAAAAACTATGACTTCAGCTAATAATGGAACATCTTTGCTAGTGGTTGTGGTTTACAGGCCATTGAGGAGAAGGGTAAATGAAAGGAAATTGCCCCCTTCCTTCAACGATGAAAGTTAATGAAAACACTGGGGGCAGACAAGGGGCATTTTATGTTTCTAAAGTGCTATTTCCAAATGTTGTATGTTACATGTTCCTCTTGAATATACCTAATGTGAACTAGAATAGTTCTGATATTAAACCTTGTTTAGCCTAGAAATTGCCAAATTTATCTGGCCACTCGATCCTTTCTTTTCACTATACACTCCTAAATATATCTAGGACCTTGTGTTCCAAGCACATTACTTCTGGAAAGCAATAACAAAGAGATGGATGGCCAGGATGAAGGTAGAGGAGAGCAGGTGGCTGGTGACGGACTGCTGCCGCATGCCACGGCATGCAATACAGCCCCTTAGACTGAGAATGAGAAGGATGGAATAGGGAGTTCCCATCCAGGCAGAATAAGAAATAGCTGGCTGTTTCAGCCACATATCTTGACTCTTGCTTATGCCTGGATGGAGACATTCAACTCCTGCCGAGGACAGGTGAGGAAACAAAGAAATGGAAACCTGCTACAGAAATTAGTCTTTTATCAGGGTTTAGCAAGGGGTAATTTATTACCCTTATTACTGCTCTTACTTTAACCCTTTACAAAAATACCAGAAAACTTCACATTAGGAGATCTGTCATTCAAGCCACCTCCAAGGTAAGTACACATCTTACAATCATTTGCACTATTGCGGGAGAGAACTTGTATGTGGAACACAGAAACTTCAATATCAGATTCCAGATCACAACATGTTAACTACATGATGTTGGGCAAGTTACTTCATTTATTTAAAATATTTTTTCCTTAAGTGTAAATAATGCTATATACCTCAGCGATACGATCTTTCTTGATGCCTCCAGCCAAAACAATAGAAAGTTTCAAGCAGGCATTATACTGAATGCTGAATGTTTTACACACATTATCTCATTTAAATCTTGCAATTGCCCTAATAAGGTGGGTATTGTAATCTCTGTTTTATGGAGGAGAAAACTGATGCACAGGGAAATGTTCCAAGGTAACATAGGTGTTAGACAGTGGAGGTGGGACTTCAGTCTGGTACTGATTATGCTCTTGAGCATGATGCTCTTCTGCCTAGACATGCAATTACAGGAGAGTGTTGGTGCAGGGCAACAACCTATATGTCCCCAGGACTCTAATACTGGCATATTAACAGTCAAGTTGCATCCTGATGACTCTGTCTCCAACTACTTACTCTGGATCTCCAGGCCCTACCAAAGACCTAAATATTCTGATCCTTTTCCAGCTGACCATTGTGATTACCATATTTTCTCGTCTCTAGCTCTCAGACATAAAGAGAATGGATCCTCCCCTAACTTATAGTTGAGCATGAAGCTTATTAGATACTAAGCTTAGTGATGCAAGTTATTTAGGTTGCTGATACGATTGCTTTTCTTCCTCTTGCACAGATACCCTGGATCTAGATGACTCTTTGTATCTGCTGTCATTCTGAACTCCACTTACAATAGCAACTCTTTCCTGACTCTGAAGGTTGACTTTTGAAGCTGGCTCATCATAGAAGCCCCATTCTTTTGATGGCTTCTGCACTCAGTGGCACTTAAATCTCATTGTTTTTACCCCTTTCTCTCTGAGTTTTGCAGACACATTTGCATACTTCTGAGCCCCAACTGTGGATGTAACAAAGTTCAAATGTATCTTCACCTGGAGAATGTTCTTTGAGTTCACTGTGGATTTAACTTTTCATACTAATATTTATAGAGTCATAAGTGTATGTAAAGTAATATGTTCCATGTAACTAAATCTGTTTTTACCAAGCCAGGACTCTGATATACTAACAAGTTTAGAATTTGATAGTGGAATTCTAGAACTGACTTATGCTGGCTAAGAAATGTGTCGTATTTTCCCAAATTATGCAAGCAGGTTAGTTGTTAAACTGCTGATAGCTTGAGATCAGCCATGGTAAGAATATATGCACCATGGAAATAACCAAACGCTACAATTCAGGGCTTTCCTCATGCTCCCCATCTCATTTCAAGAGAACTAGTTAAACATTTCCAGCACACCAATGTTTCTCCATCTTATTTTGTTTAGCGCAAACAGAAGGGGGGGGCGGGGACAAGTTACTCCAGTCTTTTTAGTAAAGGGAGAAGTTGAAATATCATTTCAAAAGTTTTGTCCGTTTTTATGAGACTTTAAACTGTAATATCTCAGTGAATATTTATTCAATTTAATCGAAATAAGCGCCATTTGAATCAGTGTACTTTTGCCAACATAACACATTAATTCCGTCGGCATAAAAATTGGGTGCTCGGGGTTTGATGAAGTAAATGAAGGCCGTTTTTGCTAGGTCCTGATTGGCAAAGGTTCTACCGGTGAGAAAGTTATCGAAGTGCTTGACAAGATGGTAGTCGGTTGGCGAGAGGTCTGGGGAGTATGGTGGGTGGGGCAGAACTTCAACGCTTAATTCCTTTAATTTTCAGATGGTGATTTGTGAGACGTGCGGCCGGGCTTTGTCGTGGAGAAGGATTGGACCTCTTCTGTTGACCAGTGCTGGCTGCTGCTGACGCAATTTTCGGTACATTTCATCGATTTCCTCACAATAGGACTCTGCTGTGATGGTTTGGGCTGGTTGCAGAAAGTTATAGTGAATCACACCAGCCACTGACCGCCATTCAGTAACCATGATCTTTTTTTGGTGGGGTTTCGCCTTTGGGAAGTGCCTGGGTGGCTCATCGGTATACAACCACTGTCTTGAATGTTTCCTATTGTCGTAGAGAATCCACTTTTCATCACACGTGATGATCTGATCCAAAAAAGGATCGTTTTGGTTGCGCAAAAGCAATGAAGAACAAACCTCGAAACGTGACAATTTCTGTCGATCATTTAAATTGTGGGGCACCCACTTTTCGAGCTTTTTGACCTTTCCAATACATTTTAAACCATCAAAAACCACATGGGAGCTGACACCCAGTTCTTCCGCCATCCCATGCACCATTTGTGATGGGTCAGTCTCCACCAGGGTCCTCAAATCCTCGTCCTGGATTACTCTAGATCGACCACTT
>CAUYPK010136713.1:0-20923 GCA_963574355.1 Loris lydekkerianus | reverse complement strand
CCAATATCCTCAATCTCAGAATTTTGCTCCGAACATGCCCGAAACAGTTGATATGCTACCCATATTACCCTACTTATAAAATTGCCTTTTTGCCTTTTTGATGGGCATGACGCAGAGCCCGACCCACTTTCCTGCAGACTTTTAAATTAAGCTGGACTTTCTGGTCAGGTGTAAACCAGCGACAATGCTTAACAACCACGTAGAAAAATTCCTTCAGGCTACTGGTTTTTACCGGAATTTTAGTGGTGGAAATTAGGGTTTTTAAGAGAGCACTATACTGGTCCTCCAAAGAGGAAGAGAGCTGAATACTCATATTATTCCCTCCCATGTTTCTTGATATGCTGGAGACGTCCCACGTACTCAGCGTGGCAATTGCTCCGTCCCAGTTACAGGGTTCTCAAGCTTACCTCAAACAGCTTCAGCGAAGATCTCTCCGAGGCATCCTGGCGGAGGCGGCCGTCCTCCAGCCCGGTGTCCAGAAAGTCTTTCTGCTCCTTCACGATCCCCCGATCCTGCTGACTACGCCAATATGTTGCATGACCTGAGACGCAAAAGAGCAGAAGCTTTGCCGTAGGTGTAAAACTCACTCCTGTAATGTTTAGTCAAGAAACAGACTATACACTCTGATATGGCGTATAGCAAAGTTCTTTATTCCAAGTTTAGGTTTTATACCTTTTCAGTCACGTACACACTTAATCCCTTATCTATTAGTTTCCTCATTTTCTTTCTTTTTTACATATCAATACAATCACCTTTGTAGTAAATCTCTTCTTCTAGACAATGACTAATTTCTGAGCAGGTATCTAAAGAAACATCACAAGGGTAAAATTAGCCAGAGGGGAATTGAATATCTTCAAGCATTCACTCAGTTTACCCAGGATGAAGTAATGACTGTGTCCTTCCTTCAGGGCAGAACATCTATAGACCTCTGACAATATGTTGTTAATGTATGTCAACCCTCTGGCCCGTATCTCTGAGGAAGGGCTGCACGCCCTTGGATCTCAGGCTTAACGGGGTGTACTGCCTCAGAGAAAAGGCCTAAGGAATTTTACAACTCCAAAAAAGCCTATCTCTGTGAGCAACCCAGGGGGGGCCAGATTTCTTAAGCCTCTGGAAGAAAAGTAAGTCATTTTGAACTCACACTGAATTTACTTTGTGTGCTTGGTGTAGGATATGTTTATTTTTAAATATTATCCTTCAAACTCTGTCTCAAAAAAAAAAAAAAAAAACCTCCAGAAAGATTGAAATTCCTTAGACTGCAGAGCAGTGGGCAGGGACTGCCCTGCTCCCAGCTCTAGGCACAACAGTGTTGGGATGTTGCCAACCTCACGCTTTTCTCAGGCCCCTGCTCCACTTTTACATGTTTAATGTTGCTGAAGAGTTTTGCGACAAATCCCAAATCTTACTGTGTGCATCTACAAAAATGGGCATTTTCTTTGCCATTATCATATTTGAAAAAACTAAAAATAATTCTTTTCATGTCATCTGATAGGCTGGCCACTATCCCAATTTTTCCAGTTATCTAAAAAATATCCTAAAAAGCCAGTTTGTTAGGCCAGGGGCAGTGGCTCACACCTGTAATCCCAGCACTCAGGGAGACTGAGGCAGGTTAATAACTTCAGCTCAGGAGTTTGAGACTAGCCTGAGCAAGAGTAGAGACCCCATCCTTACTAAAAATAGAAAGGCTAGTGGGACGTGGTGGTGGGTGCCTATAGTCCCAGCTATAGGGAGACTGAGACAAGAGGACCACTTGAGCCCAAGAGTTTGAGGTTGCTGTGAGTTGTGATGACATTGCACATACCCAGGGCAACTGAGTTGGACTCCATCTCAAAAAAAAAGGAAAAAAAGAAAAAAGAAAAGAAAGAAAGAGAAAGAAAAGAAAGAAAGAGAAAGAAAAGAAAGAAGCTAGTCTGTTAGGATTGGGATTCAGATAAGGCCCCAGTATTGCATGTTCTGGGGAGATTTGGATCTCTTTCAACATGTAGTGGGGATCCTCACACCTCAGGCTCATCACTTTCCTCAGTTCAGGTTCTTATCTATTTGATGCGTCCCCCAGAATCAGTTTCAGGAGGATGGGTGCTACCTACCACATGTCGTCAGGCTGATGGGGGGGGGGGGGGGGCAACAGCCTTTTTGTGTTGTGGAATAGGAGGCTCCAGGAGAGTGGGGAGCCCTGAGATGGGTGAACAGTCGGGCAGATGGATGACAGGCTTGGCACTCAGATGTTTGGGCAGAGCTGCAGAGCTTCCTGGAGGGGCGTGGCCCCTGGAATAGATGTATCCCAGGGCAGGGTGCAGGAGCTGGGGAGACAGCAGAGACGCGTGCCCAAACCCAAGCTCTCTGGTTTCCATAGAACCAGCTCATGGGAAAGCCTCCGTCCAAACTTTGCCTCACGTCTGTCTTTGGAGAATAACAAGGTCGGTGAATTTGTATGGGAGAGCTGCGTTTCCCATGAAGGGTTGCGGCCTGCGGCTGTCCACCTTGAAGGCTGGGAAAGGAGCCCTGGGCAGAAGAGAGCAAACACTTCAGGGAGGGGCAAAGGGATCAGGAATTTATGCTGAGCAGGGACCCAGATACATACATTTAAGGAACTACAGAAAAAGTCATGAATAGTCACGAGGAGAAGCACACTCACGTACAATGAGCTTCATGCCACTCATGGGTCGCATGTACAAAATTTGTCAGCCTTAGCACGACCCCAGGATGGAGTTTTCAGCCCTCTGACATTAAAAGGTGAAGGAGAGGACACAAAATCCCTCACTGGGCCCTCTGCAGACGTGGCAGAGCCACTCCACCGTCAGTAGTCTCTTATCCGGGAGGAATGTAGGTTGGATGGGTCACAACTGCAAAAGCAGAAGCAGCATTTGGGCGACTGACAATTGACGGAAGTTGCAGTGGCTACTTCCCAAAGGCCGGTGCTCTGTAGCCCGAGGGAAGGAGCCTGATGGTGGTCGAGGGGAGGGTGTCTGACCAGGTTTCTCTGGAGTTCTCTTGGCCAAGAAGGAATCCATTCAGTCAGTTGGGGGGCTTAGGATTTTATTTTTCTCATTCCCCACCTGCTGGGCCATCATGGCATGAGGCACCCTATAGATATGGCCATCAGATCTACAAAGGATCTGTGTCTTCAGCCCAGAGGGTGTGACCAGCCATGGCACCTAGGGCACGGGTAGTTCTGAGGAGGCCAGCTGAGCTGCTGGGCCCTGGCCAGCACTCTCTGCAGGGCTGTGTGGCTGCTTCCTGCCTTGGCCACCTCGGCTGGCCACCTCTTAATCTCTCACCAACTCCCTGTCCCAGGAGCCTCTGAGCCCAAGTGGGGGAGGGAGGAGGCTTACCTTCCCTGGGGTCTGAGCTCTGATCCTGGAAACCAAAGTGTTTGGTACTAGTGACATAGAGTCTTACTATGTCATACTGGGTAGAGTGCCATGGTGTCACAGCTCACAGCAACCTCAAACTCCTGGGCTTAAGGGATTCTCTTGCCTCAGCCTCCCAAGTAGCTGGGACTATAGGCGCCCGCTATAATGCCTGGCTATTTTTTGGTTGCAGTTGTTTAGTTGGCCTGGGGCGGGTTCAAACCCACCACTCTTGGTGTATGTGGCTGGCACCATAACCACTGTGCTACGGGCAATTTTTGCAATTTTTGGCCAGGGCTGGGTTTGAACCTGCCACAGGCGCTGCCCCTAATATATATATATTTTTGATATATTTGTGGATGGCTGTTCAGAGGCCTGCAGACCACAGTTGCTGGGCAGAGCTGTCTTTTGTGGGGGAGTCTGTCTGTATAGAACATGTGTCACACAGCCAGATTGTCCCTGGTCTGAATCTAGGGAAGATGAACTGTGAGGCCAACAACTTTAAAGGTCTCAAAAAACATTCCGCCGTCTATTCTCTATTCACCTGAATCCAGCTGGCCTCCCTCAGAACTGCCCGTGCCCTCTGCTGCTGCCCTCTGCTGGCCAGGCCTCCTCTTTCTCCTTCCTGACCTGTCCCGTCACTGGCACCTGTCTTGGCCACACCCCCAGTCCCCTTCATCTGTAATCTCGAGATGGATAAAAGTGTCAGCCATCCTGCCTTTGAGTCCTCATATTTGTATGATTTCCGTGCATGTGTGTGTGTGTGTGTGTGTGGGGGGGTCCAGATGGAAATTCTGTGTGGCTTCTCTCCTGTTAATCCAACTTTTGTCAGTTGATTTTTCAGGGAACCTTCAGAGAGGGAGGGGAAGCCTTCTCTTTGTACTCACAACCCCATGAAGCTTGGATCCTGAGAGCTCACTTGATTCCTGGTGGGAAAGGAGAAAATTCTTGGTTACCCTTCCTCAGCCTTCCTTTCCCTGGGCCCAGCTCAGACCTCGCTCAGTAGAGGCCAGTCCCTCTGGAAGCAGGTTCCTTTTTTCTGGCCCATCCAGAAGCACAGGTCATAGGGGCCTCTTGGGGGCAAGTAGGGCACCCAACTCCTGCCAGATCTATCTTGTCAACCTGAAATAATCAATAGGATAGAATATAATTTAGAGTTTATTCAAGTGCAAACTCTGAGGATCACCCACCCAGAAATGCTAACTCCAAGGAGAGTAGAGTTAGCCTTCCCAGGTGGGAAGTTTGTACTTCTGTGGGCGGAGGCAGGTTCTCTGAGCAGTATTACAGCATGGATGTGCAGTTACAGCAGTTTGACTGCTAACAGCCAATGTTTTGGTTGCAAAGGGAACTTTTAACATTTTTTGCAGAAGGTGTAATAGTCATTACTTTGCTGTCATTGGGTGTTAGCAAGGAAGGACAATCGTGAAGTTTGCCTATGATAAGTGTCCCTAGTTAGGAAGGCAAGAGGCTTTTGTTTCTGACATCATTTAATTCTCTGTAATCATTGTACAGAAGAAGAAAAATAAGAAGTTAAGTTAATCTGTAATTTGAGAAATATAAGTTGTGACCATAGTCATTCAGATCCTAGCCACATCTCTCTCAAGGCTTAAAATGTTTTGGGGGCTCCAACAGCTTGTAAATATTTATTTCAGTCTAGGAAGGGCTGAAACCAAAAGTCCAGGTGTTCTAGAAGCTGTGGGGTAATTAGTAGGCCCTAGGGCATGTCCTCTCCTGGGCACTTTGCAGAACTTAACTCAGCGAGTCCTCGAAGCCCCTGGAGGAAATTCTGCTGTTATTTCCCATTTACAGATGAAGGAACTGAGGTGTGGTGTGTGAGTGACCTACCAAAGGGCACCTGTCATACAGGGGAGGCTGACCTGGAAGGGAAGGGGCTGCTACCTGGACACTGGCCACCTGAGCGTATATGTTGATGGGACTTCAGCCGCATGTGGGCGGGCCAGGAAGTGGACGTCCAGCTCTGGAGAGGTATGTTTGCCCTTGGCTGCTGTGGGGTCCTGCCTGCGAGGCAGAGGATGGGTCCCAATGTTGCCGTCAGTCAGAACCACTTTCTAACCTTCTCTAGCACTTCAGAAGATCCTTGGTGTTATCTCTTCTTTCCCAGAATGTGCACTGGGGAGGCTATAAGGAACCCTCCTGGCCGCTGTGCTCAGACCTCTGGATCCCTCAGTGACCAGACAGAGGGAGCTCACTCTCCCACTCAGGGCCTGCACGGATGCCCTCTGGGGGTCCCTGGCGCTGCTCCTCAAGGGGATCCCCTCCACACCTCCCCTCTACTTCTCCTTTTCTCATCCCAGCAATTGAATCTGGGAAAGCAGCTTCTGACCTCTGAGCCTCAATTTTGCTTCCCATGGAAACTTGCAAACTGCAATATTATGGGCTGGCCTCCTGGCTCCCTCTCACATTTTCTTGAATAACAGATGAAAAAAGAATTGATCCCCAAACTTCATCCTCCAAGGTCAACTTCTCTTCTGCCAAGATCTAAGAAAAGATTTAATTTCAGTCACTTCTGCTGCCAATTTTGTTTCTGCAATGTCATCTTCTGACCTGTGAGTCTGAATTAATGCTGATTTTCCACAGGATAGGTAAATTTCTCTCAGCAATTTTCTATTACTTGATTTAATCTCTTTTCTCAATATACACTTCTATTTGTTTCACCTAGATTGATTTGAGAATAAATGTTAAGTTCATAAAGTGTCCTCATTCATTTTTTTTTTTTTTTGAGACAGAGTCTCAAGCTGTTGCCCTGGATAGAGTGCCTTGGCATCTTCATAACTCACAGCAACCTCCAACTATTGGGCTCAAGCGATCCTTTTGCCTCAGTTTTTCTGTTTTTAGTAGAGACAGAGTCTCGCTCTTGCTTGAGCTGAGCTTGAACTCGTGAGATCAAGCAATCCACCCATCTTGGCCTCCCAGAGTGGTGAGATTATAGGTCTGAGCCACCACACCTGGTCCCTATCCTCATAGTTTTATAGAAATTTCATTAAATTTACAATGGTCTTCCCTTCCAGGAAGATAATACATCTTCCAGCTATTCAGCTTAGTTTTCTGTGTGTGTTTTGAGACAAGTCTTACTTTGTCACCCGTGACATCATAGCTCGCAGCAACCTCAAACTCGTGGGCTCAAGAGATTCTCTTGTCTCAGCCTTCCAAGTAGGTGGGACTAGGCACCTGCCACAATGCCCAGCTGTTTTTAGAGACAAGGTCTCACTCTGGCTCAGGTTGATCTCCAACCTGTAAGCTCAGGCAGTCCACCCACCTTGGCTTCCCAGAGTGCTGGGATTGCAGGCGTGAGCCACTGCACCTGGCCTTAATTCTGTGTTTCAATAATATTTTCTAGTTTTTTAAAATAAAGAACTTATTCTCTTATTGTTAAATTCTATTAGAATTCTGTTGCTGTTATGATTGAAATCTGTTTTCCATATGTGTTCAATTATATTTGAAAATATTTTGAAAGGTTTCAACAATCCATATACCTATCACCAGATTTAACAAATGTTAACATTTTTCTGCTTTTGCTTGAGATCCCATTTTTTTTCCCTTTGAGACAGGGTCTCAAGATGCCATTTTTAAAAACAAATAAAATGATCTTGAGCTGGGCGCGGTGGCTCACACCTGTAATCCCAGCACTGTGGGAGGCTGAGGAGGGAGAATTGCTTGAGCTCAGGAGTTTCGCCTGAGCGACAGTGAGACCCCGACTCATGAAAAAAATGGAAAAACCCAGCCGGGTGCAGCGGTGAGCGCCTGTAATCCCAGCGGCTTCCGGAGGCTGAGGCAGCGGGGTGCCCGCAGCCCTAGTCTGAGGTTGTGGTGAGCTACCACTCCCACTGCACTCTGCTCAGGGGCATAGGGTGGGACCCTGTCTCAAAAAAAAAAAAAAAAAAAGAAGAAGAAATAAAAAATAAAGCAACGAAATAAAATAAAAAAGCCAAAATAAATAAATAAATAAAAATGATCTTGAAAACTCCAGTAATCAAGACAGTGTGATATCAGAAAAAGGAAAGGCAAATTGATCAGTGGAACAGAACAAAGTGTCTAAAAATAGATCCAAGACAAATGGTCAATGACTTTTGACGAGGCGCCAACATGATCCAGCAGGAAGAGGAAGCTCTTTGTGAGTGGCACTCAGACAACAGGACAGCAGTTCAAGCTGTGTCCCAGAAGTCACCGCAGAGGCTGACACGGTGAAGCCATTAGACAAAAACACAGGAGAAGGCCAAGATATCTTAGGATGAAAAAAAGCACTAACCACAGACAGGAAGAAAGGTCAGATAGACTTCATCAAAATGAAAAGCTATGTTCCTCCAAATATCAAGAGAATAAAATAGACCACAAACTGGCAGAAAATATTCACTGCACATATAATAAATGATTTGTACACTGAACATATAAACAATATTGCAACTCAACAAAGAAAAAAGACAAATACCCAACCTTTATTTTACTTTATTTATTTATTTATTTTATTATTTTTTGAGACAGAATCTTACTTTTGTCACCCTCAGTAGAGTGCTGTGGCATCTTAGCTTACAGCAACCTTAAACTCACAGCAACCTTAAACTTAAGCAATTCTCTTGCCTTAGCCTCCCAAGTAGCTGAGATTACAGGCACCTGCCACACCGCCCGGCTATTTTTATATTTATATTTTTATTTTTATTTATTTATTTTTTCCAGCTATTTTTAGAGATGAGATCTTGCTCTGGCTCAGACTGGTCTCAAACCATCAGGCAATCCACCTGCCTCAGCCTCCCAGGTGCTGGGATTACAGGTGTGAGCCATCTCACCTGGCCTACTAATCTTTATTATTATTTTTTTAATGGGTGAAAACTTGAATAGACATGTCAAAAAAGAAAATGCACAAATAGCTAATAATCGCATTAAAACACTCTTAACATCACTAATCATCAAGGAAGTATACAGATTGACAACACTGAATGTTAGTGAGCATGTGGGGCAACCGGTACCTCTTGCTGGGAGTGGAAAACAGCTTTGGAAACAACCACTTTGGAAAACTGTGCTGTAGTTTCTTAAAAAGTTAAATAATGTATCTATTCTATGACCCAGAGGCTTCCTTTCTAAGAATTTATTTAAGATAAATTAAACATATATATTCCCCCAAAACCATTGTACAGAATGGCCAAGTATTAGTCAGTATAGCTGTTGACTGAAATTAAGGTGGTTGAGGCAGAAATAATTTGATAAAGGTTTATGGGAAGCCGCATGTGAAGAACACATACTAACAACACACCAACAAAGTTGACGTGTTCCAAAGTCTGTGACAAGTTTAAGGCTTTTAGGAGAAAGTTTCAGAGAAAGGAGTGTGTGACACAGAGATTCTAATCATTGGCTACAGATCTCCACACGTAGGCTATAATGTTCCATGTATAAGATAATTAGTAAAACTTCATGATTTAGAAACAGATCAGTGTTCTTTTTGATGTCGGTAGGTTACATATTAATCCGGACGTCAACAGTTGGAAATACTCACGATAAGATTCTTTACTCAGCGACAAGAGGTAAAGACCTCTCCCAGGTGGGCTAATTTGGAAGCCTGCCAAATGTGACCTGTGGGTTATCACAGCCAAAGACTGAAAACAACCCAGATATTCATCAACGGAAGAATGTATAGATAAACAAATGACAGCATATCTATAAAATGAGTATACCCAGCAGTAAAAAGGAGCAAACTACAAGCATGCACAACATGGTGGGTGAGTCTCAGAACTGTCGCACCAGGTGTAAGACCATAGACACAGGGGGACATGGTGTGCATTTCATTTACATGAGACTCCAGAGCAGACAAAATCACCTCAGTTATAGAAATCAGGTCAGTGGCTGCTTCTGGGGGTAGAGATGGACTGAGAAGGGATGAGGAAGGACTTTCTGGTTCTCCACACCTTGCTGTGTTTGTCTGAGCTGAACGCATGTGCACATCTAAGCGTTTCACTGTACACAAACTATACCTCAATATGCCGAAGCCAAAGGTACAGCACAGATGCAGCTGAAGTTGTCCCCCACCTAGTCCCACCCCTCCATTCTCATAATTCCACTGTATTTGTATGTATCCATAAACAATACATAGAAATGTCCTTTGGCTCGGTGCCCGTAGCACAGTGGTTATGGAGCCTGCCATATACACTGAGGCTGGCGGGTCCGAATCTGGTCTGGGCCAGCTCAACAACAATGACAACTGCAACAGCAACAACAACAAAAAAATAGCCAGGTGTTGTTGCAGAAGCCTGTAGTCCCAGCTACTTGGGAGGCTGAGGCAAGAGAATCAATGGAGCCCAAGAGTTTGAGGTTGCTGTGCGCTGTGATGCTACAGCACTCTATGGATGGCAACATAGTGAGACTCTGTCTCAAAAAAAAAAAAAAAAAAAGAGAAGTCCTGTGTACTAAAATGTGTATGGAAAACAGTGGCCATTGCCTTTTCACCCAGCATTGTGCTTGGAGGTTTTCCTTGTAACCACATGCAGACCTGGTCCATTCACTCTAACTGATATAGTACTTGTTTATAACATGAACGCACTACACTTTACCCATTCTTCCACTGAGGAACACTCAGGTGGCTTCTACTTTGCGGGTGTCGAGCATGGCCCTTCTGGTCTTGGACTAGGTGACACCTGCCATGTAACTGCTGGGTCTTGGGGCCAGCAGTGCCTCAGAGGCGAGTGCACGCCCTGGCCAGATGCACGTGCTCCCAGATCTGAAGGCCATTAGGTAGTCTCTCTTAGCTATTTTAATTTTTGCACGTTTTCTGTGTTTATGTGCGGTTTGGTTTCCTCCTTGGCACTTGTCTCTTTGTGTCTGTGTCCTTACGTTTTCTCATGTTTACTGCTCTGTGAGTGTGTGTTTTTGGTTCATCTCGTATTCAGCCATTTTACTAACCTTCCTTGTCTGTCCCTTCACATTTCCTAGGTAATAAAAATATGTCATCTGAAAATATTAATTTTGTTTCCTGCTTTCCAATATTTAGATCTGGCACCTGTTTTTCTTGTCTTCCCCTTGAGTGGGGACACCATGAAAATGCTGAATGTGAACAGTAGTAGCAACCAAAGGAAAGTCTTGGAAATACACTGAGTTGTTCATTCCAGTGTTTATTTCTTCATCATCAAATATTTCTTGGCCTGGATTTTTGTGGTTTTTTTTTTTTGCAGTTTTTGACTGGGGCTGGGTTTGAACCCGCCACCTCCGGCATATAGGGCTGGTGCCCTCCCCTTTGAGCCACAGGCACCACCCAATGTGCCAAGCACCTCTTGATTCTGGGTATATGGCTAGGCAGACAAGATCCTTGCTTCCTAGAAGAAAAGAGGAAATAAAAGAAAATAAATACAACAATTTTAGAGATATATAAATGTTAAAGTTAGAATAGAGTATCATGTTTGAGCGTGTTGGAGGCTGTGTTTGATGCTGGATTTGGGCAGATATCATTATAAAGTTAGAAAGATTCATGCTGTCCCTAGTTTAAAAATTTGTATCAGGAATAATTGTTGAATAATATCAAATGTATTTTTAGCATCAATCAACGTAACATGGTTTTTCCTGTTCTAAACTATTTTTTATTTTGTTTTTTTTTGCAGTTTTTAGCCGGGGCTGGGCTTGAACCCACCACCTCCAGCATATGGGGCCGGCGCCCTACTCCTTGGAGCTACAGGCGCTGCCCTTGTTCTAAACTATGAATGTTACGTGTATAGATCGAATAATGAGATTGCCTATTGTTGAACTTTCCTTGCATTCTTGAAGTAAGTTCTATATGGTCACGATACGTCATTTTGTACTTTACTATTAAATTCCACGTCCTATTTTGTCTTTATGTTAGACAGTTATACCACATTTTGTGCTATTGTTGGTTTTGATACAAGGATTATGTTACCTTCAGAAAACTAATTGTACCTTTTTTTTATTTTCTACTTTATAATACTTTAAATAACAGATGTTACCTCTTCTTTGAGGAATTGGGAGAATAATCTGGGCCTGATCCCCGAAGATCTGTACAAGTCTGGGCTAAACTATTCACCATCTCTGCTGTTTGTTTCCTGTGTTACTGAACCATTTTTTTTCGGTCCTTGTGCAAAGTCTTGGTGATTAATATTTTCTCAGAAAATTACCAATTTTATTTAGATTCTCACTGTTTTTTTGCAGTTTTTGGCCGGGGCTGGGCTTGAACCCACCACCTCTGGCATATGGGGCCAGCACCCTACTCCTTTGAGCCACAGGTGCCGCCCAGATTTTCACTTTTTATATACATATTTAATGTTAAATATTCTGTTTCTGGCTCAGCCCCTGTGGCTCAAGCAGCTAAGGCACCAGTTAAGCTGGCGGGTTTGAATCCAGCCCGGGCCCGCCAAACAACAATGATGGCTGCAACCAAAAAATAGCCGGGTGTTGTGGAGGGTGCCTATAGTCCCAGCTACTTGGGAGGCGGGAGGCAGGAGACTCGCTTGAGCCCAGGAGTTGGAGGTTGCTGTGAGCTGTGATGCTACAGCACTCTACCCAGGGTGACAGCTTGAGGCTCTGTCTCAAAAAAAAAAAAAAAAAAAATTCTGTTTCTGTAGCTATATCCTCATTTCGAAAGAACAATTCCTTTTTTTTCTACGTCTAATTTTTGTTTATTTTGTATTTCATAGCTTTGGGGTTTTAAATTTCAGAATACATGTATTAGGGCGTACACAAGTTTTGTTTGTGTACTTTGTTTTTGTACAGATTGAGTCAAAGCTGTAAGTGTGTCCTTCACCCAGTGTGCACTGTACCCAACAGCTGTGACTTACTCATCGCTGTCTTGATTTTCACGGAGATTTACTTCCGTATGTGCATGTAAGGGTTGATCAGTTAGCTCCCATTTGGTTTTGAGTTTATGAGTTCGTTTCTCCATTCTTGTGAGATTTCACTTAGAAAAATCATTTCTAGTTTCATTTAAGTTGTCGCAAAAGATACTAGATCACCATTTTTTTATGACTGAGTAGTGCTCCATAGTACGCATATATCACATTTTATTAATCCACTCATGTATTGGAGGGCACGTGGGCAATTGTGCTGCTATAAACATTTGGGTGCAGGTGTCTTTTTTACAAAATGACTTTTTTTCCTTTGGGTATATACTCAACAGTGGGATTGCTGGATCATATGGTAGGTTTACTTTAAGTTTTTTTGTTTGTTTGTTTTTTAGAGACAGAGTCTCACTTTGTCTCCCTTGGTAGAGTTCTGTAACATCACAGCTCACAGCAACCTCCAGGTCTTGGGCTTAGGGAAGTTTCTTGCCTCAGCCTCCCAAGTAGCTGGGACTACAGGCACCTGCCACAATGCCTGGCTATTTTTTGTTGCAGTTTGGCCAGGGCCAGATTTGAATCTACCACCCTTGGTATATGGGGCTGGCGCCCTACTCACTGAGCCATAGGCGCTGCCTGGTTTTTTTTTTTTTTTTTGTCAAGACAGAATTCTAGGGCGGCACTTGTGGCTCAAAGGAGTAGGGCGCCAGCCCCATATGCTGCAGGTGGCGGGTTCAAACCCAGCCCCGCCCAAACAAACAAACAAAAAAGACAGAGTTCAACCCTATGTCCTGAGCAGAGTGCAATGGCATTGTAGCTCAGTGCAACCTCAGACTCAGGCTTTGGGCATCCTGCTGCCTCAGCCTCCGAAGACTTGGGGATTACAAGTGCTTGCTGTGGTGTCTGGCTTGGTTTTTTAATTTTTTTCATGAGTCATGGTCTCACTCTCGCTTAGACAAGTCTCTACCTCCTGAGCTCAAGCAGTCTTCCTGCCTCAGCCTCCCACAGTGCTGAGATCACAGGCGTGAGCCACTGTGCCCAGCTACTTTAAGTTTTTATGACTTTGAGTTTTAGCACTGGGTGTGGCAGCTCACACCAGTAATCCTAGCTCTTGGGACGTCAAGGCAGGTGATTGCCTGAGCTCACAGGTTTGAGACCAGTCTGAGCCAAAGCAAGAACCCCGTCTCTAAAACTAGCCAGGAGTTGTGGCAGGCACCTGTAGTCCCAGCTACTTGGGAGACTGAGGCAAGAGAATCACTTAAGCCCAAGAATTTGAGGTTGCTGGGAGCTGTGACGCCACGGCACTCTGCCGAGGTGACAAAGTGAGACTCTGTCTCTGAAAAAAGAAAAAAAAATTTGTTGTTTTTATTACTCATTGTCTGGATTCTGAGTTGAATGTATAGGTCATAATTTTTAATCTTTCCTGACTTCTTCATGGAGTATTTAAGGTGTGAATTTCCCTCTTTCGCCACAGTGGCTTTATCTCATTGTTTTGATAAAGGGCATTCTCACCTTCATTCATTTCTAAACAGAGGGTAACTTCAGTTTTATTTCCTCATTTAGCCTATTAAGGTTTTTAACTTCCAAGGTGTTAGACTTTTTTTTTCTTGGCCATGTTTTTCTTGTTCATGTCTTGTTTTATTATCTTGAGCTCAGAGAATGATACCTGTACAATTCTTCTTTGAGTAATTATTGATAGTTTAGGGGTTCCATGCCTAGTTAAAATCATATCAGTGTTTATGGGCTTTTGAGAAAGCCCTGCCCGTGTCAGTGAGGGTTCCAGGAGAGTACTTGGTGGCACCCCTGAGCAAGGCCGGTGGAGCCCCAGAGAGTTTGATGATGGGCTGTTCACACAGATTTGGGCAGGGCTCAGGACCCACTGGGGCGGGTGAGCCCCCAGGAATCAGACCTTAGGGGTGCTGGAACCTAGAGAAGGCCCTCAGGGACTTTACCCCTCAGGAACTTTGCCCCCAGCAAGAGTTGCTGGCCAATCTGGAAAGGAGGGATGGGAACCCTCCTCCTACGGCTCAGCTCCTGCCAGTCCCTCTGGCCGGCTGCAACCAAATCAGAATCTGCACAGTCCAGCCTCCAAGGACAGAGGGACAGAGGCAGGCTGAGGAAGAGGCAGACCCTTCCTACAGGGTAGATGGAGGGGGACCCACCTACCCTGAATACCTGGGCACTGCCACGGGATGGGCTCCCCTGATTCTCATAAGGGTCTGTGTGTATGTTTGTCTTCAGGTAGGTGGCAAGATTGCCCTGGCTACTTGGTCCCCCACCTTGCAGCAGCTAGCACCCCCAGAGCACCCCAAATCTTCAGTCCCTACCTCTGTGTCCGTGCTGACACAGACCCTGACCCCACAGCTCAGGGTGGGCAGCGTGGGCATCCTGATCTTTCACCCCAGCTACCAGACCAGAAATGGGCAGTCCTTCCCATCCCTATGCCCTGCAGCCCCAATAGAGGGACAGGCAGAATCTGTGGATAGACAGAGTAGGGGAAGCCGGAGAGACCTGGAGCAGAGAGCTGAGCGGTGCTGTGGACTTTCATCTGGGAACAGTCTAGAGTCCCCTTTGGTCTTGGGTGCTGTAGGCTCTGCTGGAAGCCGCTGCCAAGTGGACACAAGCGCAGCAATGGGCTCTGGCTCCAGCCCAGGCATTCTGTGTGCCGGCTGCCTGCCACACTGAGTCAGCACTGTCCCAGGCTCCATGAGCAAGGCCTGGAAGAGCAGCCCACAGTGCAAGTCCCCAGTGGGCCTCCCCAGCCAGAAGCCTGGGGCCCCATGTACTTGGGCCCCCTCTGATCCCCACCTTCAGCCAATGGGGGCCACCAGCTCCGCTCTAGCCCAGCCAGGGCTCCAGCTCCTGAGTCTTTCTCCTGCAGGTTTTCTAACTCCTTCATGAAATGGGGTGTATGACATTGGTCCTGTCTCCTGGGGAATTCTGCAAAGAGTCAAAGTTAGGACTGTGGTGGGCAGTGGGTGAGTTGTGCTCCTATAGACTGCTGGGGCCCCCCCAGGCTCCCTGAATCTGACTCCAGGGCAGGGACTCAGGAGGGTGTGGCCTACAGAGCCTGGATGCTGGGGAGGCCTCCTGGGCTGGGTTCACTTGGCTTCCACAATGTCTCAGCCATACCCCTTCCCACCACCCAGAGCTCTGAGGGTCTCCAGCCCTTCCACTTGGCACCTCTTTCCTATGTGTACACACACACACCCCTTCCTCCTGGCATAGGAGCTGAGCCTATGTCCTCCCACTGCCATGTAAGGGCGGCTGGGTCTTTGCCCAAGCCAGGGGATTCTGGAGAGTGAAAGGGTGACAATCAGCACAAAGCAGGACTGCCTTGGTGGGGCTGGACATGTGGTCACCCTCAAAGGGCCCCAAGGTCAGAAACTATCAGGCGTCTTCAGAAATTCCTTATTACTCCTCACACCTTCTCCTTGGCATGGCCCACCTTGGGGTCCAGCCCTCAAGGACTCTCCAATAAACATCTTCACAAGTCCTGTTTATGGGGATAAAGACATTGTTATTTATTTCCTTTTATGACTTCTATTTCTATAAACATTTGGATTTTCAGGAGAAAATTAGGAATAGGGACCAGACAGTTTTTCTTTTAACAGAGAAACAGGGAGGGGCAGTTAATTTGGTATCTGCCATCCAGGATCCTGTTCCTGACTCTCTCAATTCTCCATCTGTAAACTGGGGAGAGGACCTCAGTCCCAGGCACAGAGGGGGGAGTCCACGACCATGTGTCCACTAAAACAATAAAACTAAAACAGGGACTGTGAGTGTTTGAATGTTTGTATAGAAAGGGCTTTGCTTCCCCCTCCTGCTTTCAGACTCCCTGTGGGCAAAAGGCGCTTCACGACCAGGCCTTCCCCACAGCAGGGCCTCATGGCAGGCCCTGAAGCCAGGGGGAGCCCAGAAGCCACAGAGATGGAATCAGGATTGCTGAGGGGTAAGGCAGGGTGATTCTGACCTGCAGTCAGGGCCAAGGAGGCTGAGCCAGCTGGAAATTGCTTGTGAGTGGTGGTGTTACCAGATGAAGAGGGTCCAGCTGCCTGTCACTGTCAGCCAATATGCAGAAGGGGATAGGGCCACCAAACTTTGTCAAAATGCCAGGATTCTGGAGAACAGTAGCTGCCTCAGGACTGTTCTGTTCTTCCATTTCCAAAATCACAGTTTTAGACATAAAAGTTCAAAGCAAAGACAACACCAACTCCTATTCCAAAAAATAATCAGCGTAACTCAATGATGTATTACATTCCAATTAAAAAATTAATCAAATCAATCTACCTAAACTACTCAAGATAGGCATCTTTAGGATAGGGGCTAAATTTACAAAACAGTAAGAGTGGGGGGCAGGGGGTGAAGGTCGCTTAGGACCTAAACTGACCAGACCAGCTGTGTCAAGTTGACCCCAGCCTGAATGACTCCATCTTATTCTCACTACATGTGCTTTCAATGGGGACTTGTGAGCTGTGGGCTTGGATGAGGGCAAGAGGTCACCCACAAGTCCTGCCTTTAGCAGGGGGGGAGGTCTGTTAAAGCTGGGCTTCCTACCAGGGAACCTGCTTCCTGCCATCCTGTAAGGGCTGCCTGGGGTCCTGGCCCCAGTCCCAGAGAAGATCCTGGAGGTGGGGGAGGAGCGTTCAGCCTGGGATCTGGCTCAAGCTAATTGCAGGCACACCCTGACCATCAGAGGATTTTCAAATGTTTTACCCTTGGGTTCTTCATCTGCAAAATGGGGTTGACAATTGTGCACCCCATTCCCTTTCTGAATAAGAGTAAACATAGCTCAGCTATTCAAAACTGAGCACTTGGGCATCGCCTGTGGCGCCAGCCCCATATGCTGGAGGTGGCAGGTTCAAACCCAGACCCGGCCCAAAACTACAAAACTGAGCACTCTGCAAATTCTACAGTGCAAGCAGACCCTGGGGGAGGGCCAGAGATGCTGTGGAAACCAGCAGCAGGTGTCTCCAGGCTGGGCTAGACGCTCTGCCTGGCCACTCCTGTGCTCTAGTGTGGCCAGCTTGTTCCTTGCCCACCTCCCTTCAGGGTCTAGCTGTAGCCTACATTCCACTCAGCTGGCCCTGGACTGCCTCTGGGCCAGCCTGGTGGAGAGTCCTACCTCTAGGACTTGAGTCTCCTGCAACTCCTGGCCCCAGCTCTACCTTGAGAGCTGGGCTAGTGTTTAGCTCCTCTGACCCCATTCCCCCAGCCACCCAGGCCAGTGGCGGATATCCTGTCTTTACCCATCACAACAGCCCACTTATGCAGGAAGCTTGCTGACAGTACTGCTAAGGTTCTGCATGCTCAGCACACACAGCTCCCTACCAGCCTGGTGAGTCTGTGCTGTGTCCTCTATCTGGGGGGCTCCTGCCCTGCCCTAAGCTGCGAACCAGGCCAGCTCCCAATCATCATGAAGGAGGTAGATACCCAACATGCCCTGATGGCCATTGTTTGTTGGGCACAAGTCACATGTCCTGCAATTGCTTGGGTAATTGCTTTGCATTCCACACACGGAGGGGCTGGGCTTAAAGAGATTAGTGACCACCCAGGTTCACATGTTAGTGAGAGGCAGGGCCAGAATCTCACTCAGCCTGGTTCTCAGACAATTTGTACTCTGCCATCTCTTTTGTTTCAGGCATTCCCTCCCCGAGGATGGCATTACCCTCACGTTGGCCCTCTGACTCTCAGAGACACGATGCCCAAAACAAAAATCAGGCATTGATGGAGCAAATGAGAATTCAGAGGACTGGGGCCTTCCACCCCAGATGATCTTTGCACACTTCTGACAATTGCAAGAGCTATGGCATAAATAACAGGCACCCCAAAAGGTACTTACTTACACAGGTAACGGTCCTCATCACCTGCTTAAGAATTGTCTTTTAGGGTGGGCCTGTGGCTCAGTGAGTAGGACACCAGCCCCATATACCGAGGTTGGCAGGTTCGAACCTGGCCCTGGCCAAACTGCAACAAAAAATAGCTGGGAGTTGTGGTGGGCGCCTGTGGTCCCAGCTACTCAGGAGGCTGAGGCAAGAGAATCACCTAAGCCCAAGAGCTGGAGGTTGCTGCGAGCTGACACATCACAGCACTCTACCAAGGACGACAAAGTGAGTCTGTCTCTAAAAAAAAAAAAAAAAAGCATTGTTGTTTAGATTTGCATTTGTTTGGTTAATGTTGCTAGCACCCAGTTGCAGAGCAGAGAATGGACAATCTGGAGGCTAAGGAACTCTCTCAAAGGGGGGTGAGGGTTGGGACCCTGGGGACCCTGGGCCAGTTTTCTCCTGGCTCCCTCCCACTCTTGAGTAGCAGCTCCTAAGGTGCCCGGGGAAGGATTAGTGAGGGGAGGAAGGCTGCCTGGAGGAGGAAGAGGCTGCCCAATCTCAAGTTTTAGGGAAAGGCCAAGGAGAACATGTGACTGCACAGTGGGCAAGGCCCCTAGTGCAGGCACCTGGAGGGGACCAGTGGGGACCCGGTGGGCAGGGTCTTCGCCAGACAGGGAGCTCTGTGGGAAAAGGATCCAGGGGCTGGGCCAGGAAAACTGTCTCAAGGAGACATCTGAGCCAAGCTGGGATGAAAGGGGTCCTATCTGAGCCAGTAGGCTCCTGCCTGGACACAAACGCCTTGTTTTGCAGCAAACTCCTCCCCTGTTTTCTTATCTTGGCCTCAGTGTCCCCATTTGTAAAATGCAACTTTGGATCCCTAAGGGCCTTCCAGGGCTGCAGCTTTGTGGCTGGACCTACCCCCTCACCCCACCACAATGCAGGGCAAGCTCATGAAACCCTTTGCAGCTTGCTGGCATTTCAGGATCCAGGTTCGGGACCGCATGGGCCTCTCTCAGAGAAGGAGTCCCTCAAACCCGGTACAGGCAGGACGCCAGGCCACCTGCACTTCAGCCCGCCAGACTCCGAGCTGGGCTACAAGCCAGTCTGGCTCCGCCCCCTTTGCTATGGTAACGGCCCTTCTCACAGGCTCCGGGAATCTGCTACGTGGAGACAAAAAGCCTAGAGGTTGCTATGGAAACAGGGGGCCGCTGTCACTGGGGCGGAGCCTCCGGGGCCAAGCCTTCGAGGCTGGGGTCCCCAGGGCCGGGGGCTCCAGAGAGGCAGGATGTCCAGGACGGGGCCTTCACTGGGGTGGAGGCTTCGGGGCCGGCCTTTCGGGTTGGGGTTTTCAGAGACTGGGCCTTCTGGGCGGGATCTCCAGCGAGGTAGGAGTCTCCAAGTGTAGTGTCTCCAGGGAGTAGGGGGTGTCCAGGGATGTGGCCTCTAGGGGCGGGGTCTCCAGGGGTGTGAAATTTAGGGGCATGGTCTCCAGGGGTGTGTGGCCTCTAGGAGCGGGATCTCCAGGGGTGTGGCCTCTAGGGGCGGGGCTTCCAGGGTGTGGTCTCCAGGGGCGGGTCTCCAGCGAGTAGGAGGTGTGGTCTCTGGGGGCGGAATCTCAAGTAAGGCGGGGCCTCTATCGGCTGGGTCCCGGGGGCGGCGCCACGGCCGAAGTCGGCTAGCTGTGCGCAGCATCCCTCCCAGAGGCGAGTCTCTTGCGTTGGACCGCCCACCCCAGGGTTCCACTCACAATTTGAACCAGGGACTTTGTAATTCATTTCTTCTTCTTCTTCTTCTTTTTTTTTAATGAGACAGAGTCTCACTTTGTCACCCTCGTAGAGTACTGTACCGTCATTGCTCACAGCAACCTCCAGCTCTTGGGCTCAAGGGATCCTCCTTCCTCAGCCTCCCGAGTAGCTTGGGACTACAGGCGCCCGCCACAACCCTAGCTATTTTTTCTTTAGAGACGGGGTCTCACTCTAGCTCAGGCTGGTCTCAAACTCCTGAGTTTAGGCGATCCTCCCGCTTTGGCCTCCCGGAGTGCTGGGATCACAGGCCTGAGCCGCAGCACCCAGCCATGTCTCTTTTTAAATATTAAATTTAGCAAAATATGCTAGTAATCTTTCCACATCAGGGCTCATTGAGACTCATTCCTTAGCAACTTCTGAGAAATCACTCCTGTGTATCCCAGTTCATTTAACCAGTGTCCATGAGTGACTGCCTTGATTATCTCCAGGTTTTGCATCAATGTTGTTCAAATATTCTTACAAAAAAACATCTTTCAGCAAATTTTTCTGCCTGTGTATATACCACAGGCAAATTTTAGCCAGGGAGTTACTGAATGGAGGTAGGAGGACTTCAAATGCACCTGCCTCTTTCACAAACTGCTCTCCCGAAAAATCCCACTACTTGACCATGGCACAGAGCGGCCAATTTTTCTAGATTATCTGTAGGTAAAAAATGGCTGAGCTGTTTTTTCTTGCTGGATATCATCAGATATTTTAATTTTTGAAAATCTGATAGTCAAAGAAAGACCCTGCTGTTTTGATCTGTGTTTCTTTAGCTGTGATGGTCTTTTTACTTGCTATTGACCCATTTTCTTTCCATTTTTCTGTAAACTGTCTATTTATATCTCTGTTCAGTTCTCTGGTGGTTGTTACTTTAAAAATTTTTATTTACTTATTTATTTATTTTATTGTGGAGAAGGGGCGGGGAAAGAAGGTGGGGAATGAGGTGTGTGACAGGGTCGGGCCAGTGGCATGGTACCACGTTGGCTGTATCTAGGTAGAGGCAGTTTCAGGCCGGGCCTTGCTGAGTCGTTGCTATGTGGAAGTAGCTCCATGGATCTACTTCTAGTCAGGCTCGGGAAGTTGCACTAGGCCTCAGGCACATGGCAGGGCCCAACAATTCCCTCTTTTGTTTTTTGTATGGCGGAAAAACATAGCCCCTGTCTTAGGTTGCCTGCTCT
>CAUYPK010136707.1:0-13911 GCA_963574355.1 Loris lydekkerianus | reverse complement strand
CCTGAGACATTGCTGTATTCCTTGATCACTTCTAAAAGTTTTGTAGTAGAATCCCTAGTGTTTTCCAGATATACAATCATGTCGTCTGCGAAGAGTGAAAGTTTGATCTCTTCTGACCCTATGTGGATACCCTTGATTGCCTTTCCTTCCCTAATTGCAATGGCTGCTGCATTTTCCACCTCGGCTTATACTCAAGTCACTAAGTTTTCCCACTTTTAGGGTAAAATTAAGGGGGTCGGCTTATACTCGGGTCGGCTTATACTCAAGTATGCATGGTAATTTAATGCACAAAATGATAAAAATACTCAAGAAAAGCATGGAAAAACATTTGAAGATATCATCCTGGAAAAAGGCTTTACTAAGAAGACTTCCATGGCAATTGTAACAACAACAAAAATAAACAAATGGGACTTAATTAGACTGAAAAGATTCTGCACAGCTAAGGAGACAACAACCAAGGCTAATATACTACATACACAATGGGAAAGGATATTTGTATACTTTGAATTGTACAAAAACTTAATAACCAGGATCTACCAAGAACTCAAATTAGTCAACATGAAAAAAGCCAATAATCCCTTATATCAACGGGAAAGAGAGATGAATAGAACTAAGGAAGCCAGACATATGGCTAACAAACATGAAAAAATGATCATCATCCCTAATTATTAGAGAAATGCAAATTAAAACCACCCTGAGATATCATCTAATATCAGCAAGCATAGTCCACATCACAAAATCCCAAAACTGCAGATGTTGCTCACAAAATCCCAAAACTGCACGTGCTGCCATGGATGTGAAGAGAAGGGAACAACACTTTTACACTGCCGGTAGGACTGCAAACTAATACAACCTTTTTTTAATGAAGTATGGAGAACCCTCAAAGAACTCAAACTAGACCTCCCATTTGATCCTGCAATCCTATTACTGGGCATCTACCCAGAAGGAAAAAAAAAAAAAAATCCTTTTACCATCAGGACACTTACACTAGACTGTTTATCGCAGCTCAATTTATAATCCAAAATGTGGAAACAGCCTAAATGCCCACCAACCCAGGAATGGATTAACTGTGGTATATGTATACCATGGAATACTACTCAGCCACTAAAAAAGACAGAGACTTTACACCTTTTGTATTAACCTGAATAGAAGTGGAACCCATTATTCTTATTAAAGCATCACAAGAAGGTAGAAACAATTCTCCCTATATACTCAATTCTAATATGAGGACAATTAAAGACCTAGTACATGGTCGAGGGGGGAGGGAAGGGAACAGTAAAGAGAGGGAAGGAGGGAGGAAGGTGGTGGTTACATTTAAGAGGCCCAGGCTCCTCCTCATGTTAGCTACATAACATCGATGACTTTGATGTCTGGTTTTTGTATATATATTAATTGAGGGTGTTCATTTTGGGTTTTTGTGGCTTTAGTATGTATTAAATAATTAGTATACAGAAATAAATAAATAAATAAATAAATAAATAAAACAATGTAGGAATAACTGACAGGGAGAACATAAAACAGCTCAGAGAGGTAAGAACTGATGGGCTGGTACAGGATTGAGGGGCCATAAATACTGCTATTTTATATAAGGTGTCCACGGAAATCCTCTCAGATAAGGTACTTTTGGGAAGAAAATAAAAGAAAATGAGATATTGAGACAAGTGGACATGTAGACAAAAGGTGTTCAAGAACAAGCAACATCAATGACCTTGGGATGAGCACATCTTAGTATGTTGTTTTCAGGGAAGAGCAAGGAAACCTGTATACAGAGAGAGGAGGGGTCGAGTATGATGTCAAATGGTTAGGGGAGAGTCTCAATATTAAAAGTTTCTCTGGATTTTACTCTGGGTGAAATAGAAACTTGTTGGAGGGCTTTGATCTAAGGAATGACCAAATCTGAAATCTGAGTTTTAACTGAATCCCTCCGGCTGATGTGTTGGGGGTAAATAGACTGTTGGGAGTAATTAGCAGAAGCAGTCAGAGCAAAGCATCTGAGCAAGCCCAGTGAGGAGACAGAAACACACAGTAACATGAACCTTGGACACTTACTATAAAGAATTTTCACCTTTGAATCACTGCTAGGAGAGTAAATACAATAAGGCAAAGAGAATATGAAAGAGTAGGGGCCAAGGAGACAGACATGAGAAAGGACACACTTGAAAAGGGGGCTCTCTTCCCTCAAATGGGGTTCAGATCTCATTGGAAAAGGTATAAATATGATGGATGGTCAAGAAGTTTAGTGGGTTGCAAGGGCCAACAAAGGTTCATGGTCACCTGGCAAGCAAGAAGAGACCTTCTGCAGTACAAACAAAAAAGGCTGGTGGGAAGCATGCAAAAGGGCCCAGCTGTGGGTACAATGCCTCAAACATGCAGCAAAGTAGTCACCATGCCTAGGCTGGACTAAGAGCTCGCTATTGAAATAAACATTCTGGATACATGGCTGGGAAGAGCAGCACAGGATGACCCAACACCCAACACCATGGGCAGAGCATGCAACAGAAAGAAGGAAAAGCAAAAACACAGAATGTAAGAAGAAGGAAAGTCTTCCTACTATCACGTCCCTCCAGCTTTTTCTACTGACAGAGCTTAACATTGCACTTGCTCAAAGGAGAAATTCCTGAACGTCCCATACTACCTGCACAGGTATTGATGAGTGGATATGAAGCTTAGATGCAATAAATTCATAACCGTGTCAACCAGTTAGTGGGATCATGAATATTTTAGTAAAGAGTAGATGTTGACTTATACCATGGTGGTAACAATACCAATGACACGACATGATTTTATCGTGTATTTGGAAAACAGAGCCAACATACTTGCTGGTATATACGAGAAGTAAAAGAAAGAGGAGATTAGAATTTTTTTTATCTGATAACTGGAATGATGATATGTTTACTTTATAGAATAGGGATGATCATAAGAAAAATAAGTTTGGGGAGACGTGTTTGTACATGTTGGAGGTGAGATGTGTAATAGACAAACAGATCAAGATGTTAAATAGTCAAATTACTTGTCTATAAATTGGTAGTTCAGAAGGTTTAAAGTGGATATGAAAATATCCACATTCTTAGAAACAGGAGATATTTAAAGGCAAAAGATGGAATGACACAATGAAAGGTCAGGTGCAAATAGAGAAGGGAATAGACACTAAGATTAAGGCTTGAAACACTAAAATTTTGGAAGGTGAAGAGATGTGATCTGACTCTTCAGACAAATGTGGCAGGATTGCAAGGCAGTGCTCAGCATTAACAGTCTTGAATTTAAAATAGAATATAAAGTCATCACTGTACAGTATACTTTTTATCCACATTCAGCTGTCGCACTGCAGGTGCAGAAAAAACCTTTGATGTAAAAGTAATACTAATTAGACAAAATTACAATCTTTACATGTTAAGAGGACTGATGTCAGAGACTGTAAATTACAACCAGGCCAGCAATGCGTGTGAGTAGCATGGCCTAATCTAAAGTATCTCCTTTAGCATTGTTACTTGTTTCCACTCACCTGCTGAAGAAAATGGCTTAGATTTCTCGTTTTTTCCTTATGTGTTACTATGCGATAAGTAGTTTCTTTCATTTAAATATAATTACTGCTGAAAATTTCAAAAATGCAGAAACATAGTATTTGTAGAAGTGAGCATATGCTTAAATGAGATCAATTACGCTTTGTCAACAATGAGAAAAGACTTAGGAATATTATTATAATTGCTATTACTTTATTTGACATAATCCTGGTGTCTTCTGTTGGCCCACCCATGCTCTATTGTCCCTGAGACTGATACATCATCTAATCTCTTCTCTGTGGTCAAAAGCCTGTCCTCTGTAGTCTGCTTCTCTTGGTTCCTTCGCTCTTGTCCAATCTTATAAAAGTCTGTATTTTAAAATATTTTTAAATAATGGTACTTACAAACACTTAAAACTTCTGTGCTAAATAGAATAAGTAAATGCTACATAAAAATCTGTACTGACCATCTAGTGTGTACAATGCACAGAATAGGTATTTTCAAATATGACAAAGTTATAGTTTGTGCCCATAAGTAACTCAAAGTGAATATTAAGTGAACTAAGCCAGACCCCAAAAGACAAATACATATTCTCACTTATAGCATGTTATCACTTACATGTGGGTGCTAAAGAAAGTTAACTCATAGAAGGAAAGAGTAGAAGAGCAGTTACCAAAGTCTGCAAAGAGTAGAGAGAAGGAGATAGGAAGAGGTTGCTTAATGGGTAAAAAGTTACAGTTGGCTAGAAGGAGTAAGTTTTAGTGCTCTATAGCAGGTGACTGCCATTAACTACAATTTGTTTTATATTTAAAAATAGAACAGAGAATTTCTAATGTTCACAACACAAGGAAATGATAAATATTTGAAGTGATGGCTATCCCAATTACACATGGTATACATGTATTGGAACATCACATGTACATCATAAATATGAATAATTAGCAGGTATCAATTACATATTTTACAATATAGTGGATGAAAGCGTTTGAAAATTTTAAAAAACAAAGTCAAGCATAATAATACATTTTATAGTTAAGACTTAAAAGTATGCTGAGAGAAAACATTTAGCAATCCCAAATAATAACATCAATATAGATATCATGGAGATGGTGAAATTATGTTAGTTCATTAAAGAATGTAGACAGTTTTAGTAAACAGGTTAAGCAGTTTTGAAGATAAGAAAACTGCTCTGAGAAAAGTCATAGAACTTTGCAAATTATGTATTATTTACAGATGAGTGAGTATTCAAAATAATCAAGATAGAGTATGAAAGATTGATTGTATTGAAATAAGAGTTTCTAAATCATCTTAAGCTACAGGTTAAAAATACGTATTTACAGGAAATTTTGGAAAGTTATTTTGGGGCTAGTACTTAAAGGACCATACAGAGAAAAATTATTTTCTTTTTTTTGTTTGTTTTGTTTTGTTTTGGAAAACAAACTGGAAAGATTTGATACAAATAAAAATAATTCAGGTGAAGAAAGACTATTAGAAGGCTTTTCGAATAGTTCAACAAATAGGTACTGAAGGATTGGTCCTTGATACAAAGCAGTTAATAGGAGCATGAAAGGAATAGTTCAGCATTTAAACAGATCCATCACTGAGCAGAGAAGATGAGAGAGGAATAAGAGATCCTTCCAAATTTCTACTTGATATACTGAAGAACAATTCCTTCTATGGTTCCACTATTAAATAATTATATAATTTTTGTGCTATTTCTCACAATTGTAGCTAATCATTTTTACTTTCTTTTCCTTTTTTATTTATTTTCTACAACAAGATAACAAGCTCCATGCAAATAATGGACTTCGTCCCTTTTATTCACCACTGTGTTACTAGCACGTAACCTAGTTTCTGACACATAGGACTCACTTAACAAACACATAATTTTTGAAAAAATACATAAATGAAAATAAAACTAAAAGTATAATTCTGAGAAGGGGCATACTTTGTATAGAATCATAATAGTTTGGTATTTGACACATAGAATTTGTGATGTTGTTAGATTATTCATCCAGAGATGTGTCTATTTGTTCCTGTATTATTGATGCAAGACAGTTGGCGCCCCAGTTAGCTCAGCCAGGCTGAGCTGGAGGTCCTACCGCCTCCACCCTGGCGGTATTGGTACAGCTGGCAGAGGAACCAGGGGGCCAGAGGAAGGCAAGGGGGACCCCCGGGGCACCCCCCATAGGCTCTAGTAGCCAGAGGGGCTGGATAACTGCTGGAAGACACCCGTGCCTTGGCGTCTCCTTCCCCTTGCACTTATGACTGAACATGGAACCCCATTTTCCTATGCCTGGGTCAATTTCATGTAAGTTTCCTAGGCCTCAATTCCCAGAGTGGATTGTGTCCATTCATTAATACATTCATTCACCTTGTTCTTAGGAAGGGATTGTAGCCATTCACTAACTGAGTTCTGGCCCCTGCTGCTAAATCTAACAAGAGTCCTGGCTGAATGTAACTTTAGAGAACCCAAGCCCACTAAACATAACAGTTGAGTTCTGGCTAAATAACCCTGTGTGACTATATATACCCCTGAGCGAAGAGCCCAGAGAGAGACAGAGAGAGAGAGCTAGAGAGCTTATTCCCCAACCTGGGTTTTCTCTGACAGGAGCTTTAGTGTTTTTGCATTTTTTTCTTTTCTGTAAATAGATCCTGGATTACCACTGATCTGTGGTCCTGGATTCATTCTTGGAATCTCTGAGACCCAAAACCCTTGAAGGCAAAAGTCCAGTATCATCTTGATTGGTCAATTATTCAGCAAAGCATTATTTAGCACTTACTATGTATCAGACACTGTTTTGAATATTGGAGGTATTGGAGGTACAATATTGAAAAAAAAAACTTAAAAAATTCTGTCTTTATGAAATGTATATTCTAATAAATTTAAATTATAAATACATTAATTCTCTGTTTTCTATTATTTCCAATTGTCTATATATTTTCATTTCTTAAACATATAAAAAAAATTCTCCTGGCATCAAATCTTTTCCCACCTGTTCTATTTCTCTTTCTCCCTTTGCGTAAAGCTCAAAGATATTTTCTATGTGCAAAGTATGGGTTATGTATTGTTGCACAAAAAAAAACTACACCAAAGTTAGTGAAATAATGGACCAATACCTGGAAACATAAACTGGAAAGAATTAGAAATTTTTAATAGATCTGTATTAAGCACTAAAACTGCATTAACAATACAAAAATCTTCCAAAAAAGAAAAGTCCTAGATCAGATGGGAGAAGGAAGGAATCCTTGCAACATGTTCTACAAAGCAAATACCATCCTGATACCAAAACTATGAAAGGACTCAACAAAAAAGGAGAACTATGGGCCAATATAATTAATGAATGTTGGTGCAACAACATTCAATAAGATTTTAGCAAACAGAAGATAGTCACACAGTTAAAAATTTACACATCCTGATCAACTGGGTTTTATCTCCAGGATGCAAGTTCGGTTCAACATACATAAATCATAAATGTAATTCACCACATAAATAAAATTTAAAACAAAACAAAGACCATATGATTCTCTCAATTGATACAGAAAAGGCATCTGACAAAATTTAGATGCCTTCTTCTTTTTTGATAAGAACACTTAAGAAAATAGGCATAAGTGGGACATTTCTTAAACTGAAAGAGGCCATCTACAGCAAACCCACAGCCAATATCACATTGAAAGAATTTCCACTTAGAACTGGAACCAGATAAGGATGCCCACTGTCACCACTGCTGGAAGTCCTAGCCAATGCAATCAGGCAAGAGAAGGAGATCAAGGGTATTTAAATGGGGATGAAGGAAGTCAAACTCTCGCTCTTTGCAGTTGACATCATTTTATACCAGGAAAACCCAAGGAACTCAACTACAAAGCTATTAGAAATCATTAGGAAATATATTAATGTCACAGGATACAAAATCAATGTCCACAAATCAGTAGCCTTCATATATGCCAATAACAGTCAAGCTGAGACTCAAACCAAAGACACAATACTCTTCACATGTAGCTAACATATATATATTAGCCTACATTCAATTGGGCAATTCTGTTGATCTTGATGATGCTTATTCCTGTTTCACTGATGAATCCATTAGATCCTCAGGGGGCTGGTTTGTCAGATGTCCTCATCAGCAGATGGTGCTAAAATATTAATAACAAGCAAAGGGTGCCAGGCCTTCTGAATTGGCACAATACCACTTTTGCTACATTCTACTGAACTCCACAATTAAGGTATTTAAAAAAAAGACTCCATATTTTTATGGGAAGACCAGCATAAAGATCATCACATTTCAAAGAAACAGATATAGGGAAGAAAATACTACAGAATTTTTTAAAGAATCTATTGTATCATTTAATATCAGAGAGTAACACAGATTCCACATCACAGAACATGGATTAAGAAATAGATTTTATTGGACTGGGCACAGAGGCTCACGCCTGTAATCTTAGCACTCTGAGAGGCCGAGCTAGGTGGATTGCTTGAGCTCTGGAGTACAAGACCAGCCTAAGCAAGAGTGACTGTCTCTACTAAAAATAGAAAAAACAACCAGTCATAGTGGCAGGTGCCTGTAGTTCCAGCTACTTGAGAGAGAGGCTGAGGCAAGAAGATTGGTCAACCTCAAGAGTTTGAGGTTGCTGTGTACTATGATGCCACAACACTCTACCCAGAGTGACAGAGTGAGACTCTGAAGAAAAAAAAAAAAAAAAAAAGATACAGGTTTTATTGAAGAAAGAGGAAATTTGCAAGACTAAGATAAGGAAAGGAAAGGAAAAAGGAAAGGAAAGGTTTTAAAAGAAAAAGGAAAAGGAAAGGAACTCTCCATCATGTGCCCATGATTCCTAAATCTGATGCCAGGAGTGGCTCAATCCACTTACCATACAACATAGATAAGTATTTCAATAAATGCACTGAAACATATATCCACCCTCTGCTATTTTATCTTTATTTATTTATTTATTTTTATTAGTATTAGATCATAGCTGTGTACAGTAATGCGATCATGGGGCACCATACACTGGTTTTATAAACAGTTCGACACATTTTCATCACACTGGTTAACATAGCATTCCTGGCATTTTCTTAGTTATTGTGTTAATTATACCTGTGGTGCATCTTACAAGGGTACATGTAAAACTTAATGAATGCAGAATATGATTGTCTTAACACAATAGCTATTTTATCTTTTCATAGGGAAACATTACAGTTGTACCTTTGTCAGTAGGTAAAAAAATTATATACCTGTGATGGCATTGCACATGAATTTCAGTTGTTTGTGGAAGATGTCAATTTTTGAGTGGTAGCAGATAAGCCTAAATGAGCAGATAACGTAATTTTTGAAAATCTTGTTCCTAGCATCATAATCTTTCAATTTCTTCTTGTACCAACATTAGTTGTTCATGTGCACTAGATGATCATTAATAACTTTTCCATTATGAAAAATCATCGTTCATTCTCGGTTCCCATTTTAACTGAACTGGGAGTATCATTTGACATGATACATCAATTATTTCTCCATTAAAAAAAAACTTCATTCATATTCAATTATGTATTTTGTAGTTAAGACTTAAAAATAAGCCCAGATTAATTTCAGCAAAGAATTCTTTACATTTTCCTAATTACTTCCAATGCCTTCTTTTGATCTTCCATCTTACTAACTGGTTGTATTTTATAATTTTCATATTTTCAGTCTAAATTCTGTAAACATTGGAGAGACTCAGAGTTTAGTCCATGGATGCCATTGACACTCTACTCCATTCTCTTTATACTCATCCAGTCTTCAGGCCTTACAGCCCCTCTATATGCTCACGTCTCCCACATTTATATGGCTGGTCCTCTTCTCACAGACTTAAGTATTCAATTGTCTTCTTGACATCTCTACTTAAATATAAATAAGGCATCTCAAACTTACAATGCCCTTCCAAAACCCTCCCCAAAATCTGTTTTGTCCCTCATTTCATTAAAGGTAATTCCATTACTCCCATTGCCTAGAGCAAAAAATTTTAATTTTCCCTCAAACCATGTATTCACTAAGTCAAGTAAATTCAATTTATATAACCTACAAAATATATTCTGAAACCATTACGTTTAACCACCAACATGTTAACGTGTAGTCCAGGTGATCTTCCTTTTTGCTTCAGCTAATGGCCTCAACGTTGTTCATGTCCCTGCTCTTGTCTCTTTTCTCCTGCATTCTACTTCATACACAGTGAGAATGGAACTCAGATCATGACACTCACTTTTCTGCTCAAATGACATCCCATTTATTACTCAGACAGAAAGTCAATGTTGTTACCATATACATTTTCCTACTGTAACTCTCACTGGAAATTAACCTCTGCAGCATCTACTAATCTCCCTCCATCTTGCCCGTTCCATTTCAGGCACACTAGCCTCCTCAATATTTTTTTAAATAGGAATATTCTAAACAATGTTACTACCTCAAGGGCTCTGCATTCCTTATGCCCTCTTCCAGAAATGTTCTCTAGCTAGATATTAACATTTCTTTATTCCCTACTCCCTTCAAGTTTTGGAATTTTTTCAATAACTTTTTACACAAACTGGAAATTCTCTTCTCCAATGACAACCCTTCCTGTCCTCTTTAAGGCTTTGTCTTTACAGTTATTATCTTCTCATAATTTATTATGTATATAACTAAATTTGCTTGTTTTGTGTCAACTATTTAGGCTGTAAGTTCCATGAGAACAGCACTTTTAGGCAATTTTATTCATTGCAGAATCCCACAATACCTGACACATATAGTACAGATGCAATAACATTTTTTAAAAGGAATAGATGGTAAGGAGTGAACTGGCAGTTTATTGGAAAAGTGTATTTATTACACTACTAAAGTAAAGAAAGCTTTATTTTACATTCACAGATTTCTTTGCTGGAGTTGATGCCATATACACCTTTTTGTTGTTGTTATTCTATTTTAACACAGATCTGTCTTATATTTCCAAAAGATTCTTAAATATCTCTATCAATTTCTACTGGACTTACCTCAAATTTTGTGTGTATAACTGGATTCTTTATCTAGATTTCAAGGAGCTATGGCAACTGTCCTATGATAATAACATCAATTTCATTTAAAAATATTGTTCACTCTTGTCACAGTGTATTATTTATATGACTTTTCTCTCATATTCTACTAAGACTTTTATAAGGGCAATGTACATCTAATTCTTTTTAGCATTCTTTAGATTTCTTAGCCCTTTGACTTAAAAAAGAAGATAATACTTATGGAACACACAATATTATAGATAAATTATAGATGTCTATAGTAGATAGTATAACATCTGGTTTTATATATTTATCACTACAGAGACTAAAGTAACAAGCTACTGTACTGGAAAGAGAACAAATAAGTATTTAAATATATAATAGAGATGGCAAGAGGTAAGTAATTGAAATTCCTGGTTCAGTAAAGTCGCGTTAACTTCTCCATTCTCTTCCCTTATATATTGCTATGAAGTCTGGCCACAAATGTTAATATGGTGTCATATATGGTTTGCCTGGACAATTAAGGGGACGGGTTTTTTTCTCAGACTCAATCAGTTCTAAGGCCTGGAACTAACAAGAGCAAAGCAGCCTCTTTCAACACAGTGATTGTCACCAAACTATCACAATCCTGGTGGCACAAATAATGAGTCCAGGGAGAGGGGATTTGTCAGCAAGAATCTAGCTCAAGACCACCATAGCTAAAAGGAGAGAGGATGTTTTTTTCTGCCAATACCTAACTAGCGATCCTACCCCACGTGTCTGAGTGAAGGGACAAACCTCAGGGAAGAGATACCTCCAAACTGACTTTGTTCTCCTTAAAATGAGAAACCAGGCCAAAAAGTAGCCCCATGTGAGCACTAACTTTAATTTCTTTGTTAGAATAGTGGTGACTCCACTGAATAGTTCTGTGGCTTCATTAGTACATTTTAACCCAATCAATGCATAGCTGCCTACATCCTCTTTAGGAGTGAAATGGAAATGGAATGAAGGGAATAAGAAGCTTCTGTTAGTATGGATTATCAAATAGAGTGTTTTCACCTGACTTTTACTGAGTGTAAGCCATTTTTATCACTCTTTTATGTGCATTACTTTAATGTATTTCCCCGTACAGGCCCAAGAAATAACTATTATTATAATTATGCTAATCTAACAGTCATTTTTTTCTCAATGTCACACATCTGCTAAGTGCTCCGACTCACATCTGATGGACTTCAGTTTGTTGAAAGGGGTATTTGAACAGCATAATCAATCTTTATTCAGTCAACAAATATTTTGCTCAATGTGTTTTAATTAGTGTCACAAATATCTATACAAAAAGTTGTTCCTGACCTCTGAAAGGTAATCTAACACAAGCAATTCTTTTTTGAAATAGCTACTTTCCTCTAATACATTCAAATATTTAGAAACAATTTGTTCTCCTGAGTAGTTTGTTACTCCTTTCCCAAATCTACAAATTTGATTACCCTGTGGCTTTACTTGGCAAGTTCCGTTTTTCACAGATGGCATAGCTGCTTTCAAATTATCACAAATTCTTATTTGAATAGTTCAAATGAATGAGTTATTTTAATATGCAGAGTTGTATTTGGAGCTTAGGAGAAAATGTATGTGTAAATTTATGTCAATGTCTGTCACTAAATAATTTAATATAGTTTCCTAAATTCAAATTTAAGCTATATAGTAATGACTTTCAGATCTTCCATACTAAGACAGTTCTCACCACCTAGATTCTAACCATAATTCTAAATGTACATACTGGTGTAGATATTCTAGAAAAATCATTTCAACAAATCTTAAATTAATTATTTTTCCTTCCAAATACACTTTCATATGACTTTTCCTCCCACACATCTAAGATCAAAATATACAAACATCCAAATAACTTATTTTGTATTTTATCAACCCAGGAATTTCCAGTTGTTTTCTTCAAAGTATATTGTAGTTATTTTTTCCTTTCTTATTTTGATTAACTTATTGGTCAGGTTTTATGATTAAATTGTAATACATAAAAATAAATGATATCGGGTGGCGCCTGTGGCTCAAAGGAGTAGGGCACCAGCCCCATATATGGGAAGTGGTGGGTTCAAACCCGGCTCCTGCCAAAAACTGCAAAAAAAATAATAATAATAAAATAAAAATAAATAAATATATATATATAATCTACAAGTTATAATAGTGTTAAACTGTTATTGTATTTCTTGCTCCATTTTCTTTCTTTCTTTTTTTTTTCTAGGCAAGAACTTTAATGAACTGAACAGTTATCAGCATCAGAAACCAATGCAGGAGATACAAAATTATCATCTGATGTCTGAAAATTTCTCACGCTGGCAACAGCATAGGTCCTGCTGAATTCCAAGTGACTGGCATATTACCTCTACCCTGTGAGGGGCCACTGGGATTCTGGTGAACATGATAGTATCTCAGCATAAAATTCCTTTTCCCTGACAACTGTAGGGAAGGAGAGATGAAGAGAGTGTACCCAAAAGGAAGGGGGTGAGTCTGGGGACCCTGTGCAGACAGCACTTGCAGGGGTCCCTGAGCCCAGGGCTCAGAACTTCAGAGGAATGACAGGCCAGTACTTGGGCTGCTTTCTGTCACAGTGCTTGTCAAAGCTCAGCTGCACCGCAGCCTCCATGGCCTGGATCTTGGCAGCGCTGTCCCCATACAAGCACTTTATCTCGGCTTTGCGTTGATCGCCCGGCCTCTCAGTCGGGGGTTCTACTCACCTGTGGGGGTTGTAGCGTAGGTCGCGGTCAGCATTCACATAGTCATTCAGGCGCTGTGCGTCCAGCTGCCGCCGTCGCTCTTCTCTGTGCCTCTCGGTCTCTGCAAAGCACTGGCCGAGCTCCTCCGTGATTACCATGTTGCTCAGGTCACATTCTGTGCCCCCGTCTGACTCAGTCTCTACCTCCTCATCTTCGTAGGAAGTTTGGTCTTCTCTTACAGGTACCTGGAACCTCCTGCTAACGTGTCGCTGCTTCCCAGACCTTCTGAAATGTGAACCCCAGTGGTAGTCCTGCTGGGCTAAGTGCTGGTCACCGAAAGACTGAGGATCTCTGGCCTCATCATCACAAGAACTTCTGGAAGAAACTGCAGAAGGGAGATGCCATGGGAAACTGAAATAGAATTGCATGGCCTTTCTGTAGGCATTCTGGTCGTTTCACATCCAAGCCATTGCTTGATGGTAATGTTGCCAGTATCTTGCATAGGCTGGGTGAGAATACCAATACTCAGAAGCTTTTGATGTTGATGCCTGTGCTGCCATCCTTCTTGTGAAAGTCCAAATGGGCACTGAATCTCGTGGGCATGTAGCTTGTAGAAACCGGGCAGTGGGCGAGAAGGTGTCTAATTTTTGTGGGAGACACAGGAGAAGGGGTATGGGGAGGGGATACTGCAGGAGGTACTGCCTTGCTCCATTTT
>CAUYPK010136700.1:0-19920 GCA_963574355.1 Loris lydekkerianus | reverse complement strand
TCTCTTCTGGCCTTCTTGTCTTCAAACCTCCTGTATATCCCTTTCTATTTGTGAGCATGTTATGTCATAGCTTTGTTCCATCTGAAAAGTGAATGGATACTGCAGATTGAAGACAGGTTCATGGCTTTATTTTTTTTTTTTTTTCTCATTCTACCTCCAACTTGCAAAGATTTTCTTGCTTAATATGTGTGTAGGATGATGCTTAATATGTGTGTAGGATGAGGCTAGGAGCTGTAAGAAGCCAAATAAAATAAGTATGTAAAAAAAAAAAAAAAAAAAAAAAACTTGTGGATTTTTTAAGCATTGGTCTTAATTCCTCAGTTGAGAGATTGAAAAATAGAGAATCAGATCAAGTAGGAAGGAGGCTATTGAGGGAAAAGAAAATTAACTGATTTGATAAAAGGCCAGGAAGATATTTAGCTAAAGAAAAAATTCTTTAACTCATAATTTCTATTAATAATATCCACTCTCATATTTAGTTTTGTCTCCTAATATATCAGTGTGACTTTGTGTTTCCTATAAATCATACAATTAATTTTTTTCTCATATCATTCTCCCATTAAGCTTTATGGAAGGAAAATCTAATTTCTTCAGAAAACATCTTTCTATCTGCTTAATTATTTACCATTTAATGTATTGTTCTGTTATTATGTGACTTAGATGATTAACAATTATGTATCTAAGCACAGTGATTACAAAATCTTTCAATTGCTCCTTTTTACTATTGTAATACTAGGTTGGTGCTGTAAATATACTTTAATTTTCCAATTTTTAATTGATTCATATTTAAGATCATGAATTTCAAGGTACTTTCTTTAATATTTTAGCCAAGATTACCATAAGTACATTAGGAAAAGAACGGCTTCCTCAACTACATATTCCTGTAATTGTTGTCAGTTCCATCACTTTGTGCCTATCTCATGATTAAATCAAGTTCAGATTATGCTTCTCAACCCTCTCTGATACCGTGCATCATTCTGTAGAAAAATATTTGTAAACAAAATTAAATCAAATATTCACACACACCCCAATCATTATGGGTGATTAATTTTCTTTTGTAGTCTCCATTAAGAGCCGTCACTGGTATTCTTACCAGAGGCTGAGGTCTCTAATTCATTTCTCTCCCCACTTTCACTACAACACCCCTCTATAAATGGTCCAGGGTCGTGCTGGGATACTCATTAGTTTCCTGCTAGCTGTTCTGCCAAGCAGCCTCTGGGGCCTCAGCATCACCTCAGAAATCATTAATGTAATGGGAGCTGCAATCTCCACCTGCCAGGCATAGAGTAATCATTTAGAGACTGAAACCTGTTCCTCCATAAATGAGCATTTTGTGGGGGGAGAAAGGTGGGGAGAAAGGCTCATGTGTTACAGTCATTTTCTCCAAACAAATAAGATCTTGGGAACTAAGGTGAGAAGACAGATATTTGCGTGCATCCTGGTCATGTTTGGGGACCAGAAATGGTTTGGTATGGAGGAGGAAGCAATTTATTTTTTGACTAAAGTAATAGAGACAAGGATATATGGAGGACCAAAGGATGTCTAATCACACATGTGACTTTCCAGAGCTGACTTTCATTTCAACTGTGTAGGGAAGGAAGAGTCTATTAGCAGATGTGTCCTGCCCCGAGGATGAGACAATCCCACTCTTAACAGAGGTATAGAAAACCCACTCTATCTTCAGTGAAAGAAGAATGCTGATACATTTATTTATCTGCAAGTTAGTAGCTTCAGAGTTAAAGCTGCAATGGTTCTTATGTCATAATTCAAAATTATGTCCCATGCATTCAGGAGTTCAGAATCCTGAATTAGGCTTGTGGAGTTCTAAGAGAAACAAATCAAAACAAATCTCAGCTCACACAGGGTTTTTGCCTTACCAAATGCATAGAAAATATGAATCTTGCATGAAAAAAATACAAATTCAGGGCCTTTCCTTCCTGGGTTCCTCCTATGTATAAGAACCCTGCCTTTTTTTTTCTCTCTCTCTGTGAATGCCAGGATCACATCTGCCTGATGTGTTTGGCCATGACAGGGTCTGGTTTTGTTCTGCAGCCCATGACAGCAGAAAGGAGCCTGGTACGACTGAGCAAGAGGGCTCTTATGTATACCAGGAGCCAGGTAGGATGGACGCAGTGATGCACAGATGTTAAAAATATGGACTATGGATGCTATAAACCAAAACGAGCGATTTGTTACCTGGCTGTGTGAGTGTAGGCATGTTTCCTTGTTAATAAAATTAGATTGGTAACAGTGTCTCAGTCATAGAACTGTTATAATGGGCAAACGCTATAACACATGTATAGTACATGGCACAATACTTAGCATGTACTAAGCATTCAATTTATAATAGCCAGAGCTGGCTGCATAATTAGCCACTTCCAATACAAAATGAAAATGGCAAGCCTCTTATTCAAAAAGCAAGGAAAAATGAAGTTTAAAGTACTAAAATGCAAGCTTTTGTATTATTTTATTGTAAAAATTCTGGAATCTGTCTGACAATATGCCACATTCTTTGTTATTTTCTATTTAGGCCCACAAACTTTTAGGCTCAGGAATAATCACTTGGCAACCACAAAACCTCATAGGTGCTTGAGGGCCCCTCATAGGTGCCCAATGACCCAGTAGAAAAGCCTGGCTCACCCCCCCGCCCCTTCACCCCCACTGGCTGACAGACTAGCAGGACTGGGGGTGGCTTAAAGAGTCACATCTTTTCCCATAGGACTGCTGTCCTGCTCTACAATTACTGGATCAACCTCGAGAGATTACAGTTTCTGTCTTGGGGCATGAAAGGGGAGTGGATGGTGAGTGAGGCACTTGTCACTACTGAGACACCCACTGAATGCAAAGTGTCCCTGGAGCTAAAGCGGCTCCCAAATCTGGCCATAAACATTGCATGAGGTGCACACCCAGCCCTGGCCAGACCCTCCTCGAGTCCCCTCCCCACTCCCTGCCAGGAGTGAAGGGCAGGAACAGTAGCTGTACAGAACAGAGGATGACTGGCTTGTCCCCAGAGTCCCATGGGGTGGGCAGCATTCAGCAGAGAACGGGTCCTGGAAAGGCAAGGACAACAGGACCAGAAATCATATATGGGGGCTCCAAGTCACCACACATACTCTGCTGTCCCCCAGGACACTTATAAGACACTAGTTCAAAGTGTCTTATAAGTGTTCAAAGTGTTATATAGTGTCACTTATAAGACACTAGTTCAAAGACAAAAATCGTTCAATATTTCAAGACTCTAGCCTTCAAAATATTAACCCCCAAGTTTCAGATCCTTCTGAGAGTGGGATCCCGTGCACTGGCTGGACACCCAGGATGCCCGGTGCAACCACTGTCACCATTGCCTCAACCATGGGCTTCTCATGCTGGCTTGCTGGGCCACAAGGAGCCAAATGATTTGGGGCAAAGACCCCCTTGGTTCAAATTATTAGAGTCCCATCAATTAAAAGAAAGGTTTTGGCTGGGCACAGTAGATTATGCCTGTAAGTTCAAGCACTCTAGGAGGCCTAGACAGTAGCATTGCTTAAGGTCAGGAATTCAAGACAACCTGTGCAAGAGTTAGACCCCACCTCTACTAACAATAGAAAAATTAGCAGGGCATTGTGGTGGGTGCCTGCAGTCCCACCTGCTGGGAAGCCTGCAGGATGATGGCTTGAGCCAAGAGTTTGAGGCTGTTGTGAACTATGATGACACTACTGTGCCCTACCTGTGGCGACAGAGACTCTGTTTCAAAAAGTAAAATAAATAAAAAAGGTAAAATAAAATAAAGTTTTTAATGGCATCTAAGGTCTAATTATTTCTAAGAATCTTTCCTTAAGGGCAGTGACAATCCCATAATCATTTTTTTCAGCCTAATGGTGTCATGTGCACAGAGGTATTCAGTAAATATATACCGATTTACATTCAATTAGGAGTCCTATTTCTGTAATGAGGTTATTACTTCCTTGATGGAAAAGCCATGTCTTAAATCTCTCTTCAGGGAGGCAACTCTTCATAGTAATAAATCCAAACCAGGAGTCAACCAATATGAGTTTGCATCTTAGGTCTATCACCTGCTGGCTGTGTTACATAGACACAAAATGCTTTGAGCTTCTAGGCTCCATATCTGTAAAAATATTAAAATTTCTATTGTATAGAGATGTTTAGGGATTTAAAAAGTTAAGGACTATCACACACTTACTACTGTCATCAGATGAACATTCCATAAATGGCAGTTCTCTTAATAAAACTTAGCTACTTTGTGGCAATTGGCTCCATCTGAGTTTACCAACAATATGAACCCTAGCATTATTGCCTCAGCTATTTTATTGGTATAACTGGCCTCAAACCTATGTCCTATGCAACTATTTTGGCAGGAGGATGCTGATTCAAGTGACTTTATTACTAAGCTCACTAGTATATGCCTGGAAACTATTTGGGATTATTTCAAGTTCTAAAGCTGTTCCATGTCCTATTCACAACAAATGGTAGATGGGACAGAACCTTCATATGCCGGTAAGATGGGAGCTCATATAACAAATGGTCAGCCAGCAGTTTTTGCAGGATCATTCATCGGGTCCTCTATTTTCTCCTCATAGTCTTTGATCAAAGATTCTTTCAAAAATCCTTCCTACTGCATGCCATGGAGCAGCATTATCATAGGACGACATCGAATTCCGTAGGCCAGGAAAAAACCAAGCTAGAAGTGATATAACCACCTTCTCTGACTTCTTTTCACTTCTTCTTATTTCTGACCAGATGCCGACTTCTTAGTACAACAGTTATTCTCAGAGTGACATACATGACAGCAGCAAAATGAACTTGGTCCGGGTTAGTGGATGAAAAGGCTAGATTCTGATTCCCAGCTCTGCAGGCAATAATATCTATGAAATTATTTTCTGACCGTTTAGGTGTTAAGGTGTTTACACCACCAGAATAGTGTAAAGAATGTCAGAACTTTCCCCTAGCTCTGCCATGGCTGTTCTTTAATGTCTGGCTTTGGTCACAAGAGAATCAGTTACTGATGGCACAATTATGTAGTTACTGCGCAGTAAGTAGTCTCATCGTACAGAAATTATATGGAGGCCAAGCCTCATCTATTTTGCTCATTGTTATATCTCATTGATTAATTCAGCTCCAGGCACAGGAAATTTAGGAAGAAGGTGATGGAGAGGGAAGAGTGAGAGTGCTATGAAGTTTTCACTAGTCTTTAAGGAGACTCAATTGTCATTGGAATAAAACATGTGGGTAATTTTAAGATAGCTTTGAATACTTCTCCTTTGATATAGTAAATATATTTGATGCATATGAAAACAGATTGTACAGAAAGTAACAATACTATGTATCCTTTTATGTTACTATTACAATATAGCAATATGTGTATATGAGCTTCATCATTTTGTACATGATTTGGGTCAAAATGTTGTATTGATGCCAAGTTTGACATGTGTATAAAGCACAATTAAAGACCTCCAGGAAATTTCAGTTTTTTACAAAACACTTGTGGGATTTAACTTTATAATGTTATAGCTCTGTTCTATTTTTTTTTTCCTTCTCTGAGTTAAGTTGGTCATTAGTATCAAATTCTGAGCTGAGAGAAGTATAAGGAACTGGACTTGGCACTGAAGGAAGCTACAAAGTAATGAGAGGAAAGTAATCTGATTGCAAAGAGCGTCACTATCAATAAGTAATATTCAATGAAATGATAAGTACCTTTGTTACCAGAAAATGCAAAATTCCTGCCATGTCTTAGCTCAGTTATCAGTATGTTCCTTTCAGCCATGCACACACGACAGAGTGGCTTATATGTGTAATGTGTGTGTAGAGTTGTACCATATATAAACTAACCACCCAATGATAGGTTTTATAATGACTGAGTTTTAATATGGAGAAGTCACAAGCTATAGGGAATAACAACAGCGAGACAAACGAGTATTAAATGATGGAATAGTTATTTTCTTAAGAGCGTTCCGCATGCCAGCAGCCTCTGTGGCAGAATCATTAGACGGCTTTTGGGTTCTGCTGCGTCAGCAGGCGGCCTGTGGCAATGTGGTTATGCTGAGGTTACTCAGTGGACAAAGACATCCCAGTTGCCAGAGATGCAAACACTGGGAATCAGATAAAAACACTGAAACCACAAACTAAGTGCCTCATTTACATATTTGTGAAGACTGTGAAAGAGGAAATCTCCTTACCTGCTTGCTATTCTTCCAAGAGCTTTTCATATGTATTTTTTTTTTTTCTTAGTAGGAAAAGAAATACAGCACCAAGCAATTTTCACCATGCCTAATAGAAAGACATTCCAATTTAGTAAATTTTAAAATAGTAAGTTTTATGCAAGTAAAATATATAAAATAGAGCTGAAATGCTTTTGACAATACTGAATCTAGACAAGAATATGAGAATTTTTCTCAAGAATATTAGAAAAGAACATTAATGTGGTGAGTGATGTATTTGGAAGTGCTAATAGTATAAAGGGAATTATTATAAATTCTAAAAGGAAATTGGAAGGTAACTACTCTCTTCAACTCAGGGGTTGATAAGAAACATATCCTACCCTTTGATCATGGACACTGATAACTCCCTTCCTTCCTTCCTTCCTTCCTTCCTTCCTTCCTTCCTTCCTTCCTGCCTGCCTGCCTGCCTGCCTGCCTGCCTGCCTGCCTGCCTGCCTTCCTTTCTTCCTTCCTTCCTGCCTTCCTGCCTTCCTTCCTTCCTTCCTCACTCCCTTCCTTCTTTCTTTCCTTCAGGAAAGAAAGGCAATCCATCTTCAAACATTCATCTAATATCTATTTTGCATCAGTCACTTTGTTATATCCTTAAGATACAAAATTAATAAATCAGTAACACTTAAACTTGAGGATCTCAGAGTTCAGAGGGAGCATTTTTTGCAGATATAAATGCATTTCTCCCAATGAGCAAGGAAAAGCTAATTGAACTACTTGTGAGATTATCACAGATTTACTGTTTCTTTACTTTCCAGCATTCTTAGGCTTATGGCTGAATTGTCCAAAATAAAAGTTCTTTCATAGTACTTTACTACTTCTCGATATAATCACCATTGTGTTTATAGAAGAACCTGGAAAAGTTCAATTCAATTAGTCTGAGCTGGAGATGAAGACATGCTTGTCTGAAAAACCTCCTAGAAGATGGATTTATGTCTGGTATAAAGACACAAGATGACTCCCTCAGCCCTGGCTCATCTCCTTTGACCATTAAGTCATCATCAAGACAGGCAGAGTATGTTCTTGGACAGAACTTGCTACACAAACAACTCCAGCATGCACCAGCAGAGTGCATGGGTATGGATCCAGAGGTCATATATTACCCTGAGTCTGTCACTCACCAGTTACCCAATTTCTCCTCTATGGGCCTCAGATTCCTCAGGTGCCAAATTGTTACAGTAAAATTAGTACATACTTTGCAGATTTGTTTTGAGGCTTATATGAAGAAAGATTTGTAGTCATTAGAATGGTACCTGGCACGTGACACACACTATATAAGTATTTGTGTTAAACAGTGTCAACCAGGTAAAAGAATATTCTCCTGATTTTATGTTAAGAATGCTGTATTCTTTTCTGTTGAACTGTATTTTTTCATTCATTGTGAATTAAATTACAAACCTGAACTGTCTTAGGAAAAAAAGCTGCTCTAATGATGCCTAAGTGTGTCGCCTTTGGGGATGTACTGCAAAGAGCTGTGATATGCTCTCCACAAAACCTCATAATGGTTTCCGCATCCTAGAAAAGCATCCAGTGTGTGCTTTAGAGGAAACATGAAGGGAAAGCTCCCAGTGTGTGCCTTAGAGCAAACACAAAGCACAAATAAAAAGAAGTGACCTAAAATGAATGTTTAAAAGATATTTCATGTGTGGCCTGGGGGCCTTTATAATCTGCTATTAATGCGGATTTGGAGAACAATAACCATAAAGAAGAGATTGAGAGAAATACTGCATATATAATATTAACATTATTTTATTTAAAGCTAAATTTTGCCTCATTTACCTTTTTCATTAACTAAAGTCTTTATTTCCTCACATTAGTTCTCTACAACTAAAGATGAAATATTTAAAGATTAGACTTAAAAACAGCCAAATAAGTACATTTTTTAACCTGAAGGTAATAAATAATAGACAGTATAGGTATTTTATGACTTTTTTTTGAAATTGTTTATACAGAAAGAAGGTATGTTAATAACATAATCGTGGAATAATGACTCTAAATATAATACTTTGAAGAACTCACTTGGAATGAATGACCCTGAAGATTTTCTGTGAAATAAGTCTAATTATTTATTAAAATGATAGAAAAATAATGAATGAAGTTATAACTCAGAATGAAGATAACGGAATCATGCAAAATAAGCAGTAGGAAACTATATCTAATCAATCATGTTATACCTACTTCATAATTTAATAAGATAGTAAATACAAAAAGAATGTAGTTAACATTACACATGATTTTTGCACTTCAGGAAGGTATATGAGGTTACTTAAGCATATTTTAATTTTAATGTAACATTGGAGCAAGGGATTAATTTCTATCTTATTGATGACTAGTTTTTATGACATGTATAAAAATGAAATCAAATAACCATCCTGACCCCTATCGATGAGAATTTTAGGATCAGTTTGCCAATTTTTTGCCAAAAAAGAAAACTGGGATATTGAAAAGAATTACATTTTATTTTTTGATCCATTAGGAGAATTTTGCCATCTGAATGACATTTATATCTTTTAGTCCATAAAAGTAGAGTGGCATCTTTTTTATTGGTTTCTTTAATTTTTTAGTTTTTCTCAACAGTGCTTTATAGTTTTTGGTGTATGTCTTCTGTTAAATCTATTCTTAAATATTTTAATATTTTGTGCTATTAAAAATGAAATTGTTTTCTTAATTTTATTTTTATACTTCAGGATTAATTTAATCTGAGCATAGTCCTCAGTCCTGGAAATTTATGAACTAATTATAAACTAACTCACAATATTTCTTCATTTCAATATAATAGTTTATATGTATTATTTATTATGCACTTGGTATTATTGTCAGTAAGTCGCACAGATTCTATGAAGGTAGCCACAATATAAAGTACCATTTTACAAGTAAGCCATAAAGAGGTTAAGTGATCCTTTCTTATTAAAATAATTATAATAACCATGGTAGTATGTTCACTTATATCTCTCAGATTATCAATTATGGTTTCATTGAATTTTTTTAGTGATAAAATATATTTATTTTATAAATATAGGTGGGTGACAAGGAGGAAAGAGGAGAGAAAGTGAAGGGTCTCTTTGGTTTGTTACAGATTTATACAACATCCTCCGTTGTTAGCCTGATATGTAAATGATATGTAATTTCAAATTCTGAGCCTTTCTAGTCTATTGAAACCATTCTATTCAGGGATTTATGTTTCAGCCTTTTGTGTGTATTGTCAGTTACCATGCCTCTATCTGTCTTTCATTCTTCCCTAAATAATTTTACACCTCTCTTCCCCTGTGTTTTCCCACTTCCATTCTTTATGTCCAAATGTGGACATATATTTTATTCTTATTTCAGCAGTGTTTGAAGAACTATTAGAGATTAACACATATCATCCACTCACTTCGATTAACTATAATTTACCAGGTATTCACATTTCTGTTTCTTGCCAAATCATGAAAATGCTTTGCACGTAGTAGGTAATTAATAAATATTGATGAATCCAATTGAATCATATAGAATTGAATGTGGCATAGTTTAGCAAACAATACATACCCAATATAATTAAACATTATCATTTAGTGAAATTACTAAGGGGAACTAGTGGGAAAATGTATTTTCTATTTTCTCTTGAATTATATAAATTAACTCCAAATGTAGCAAAAGTATGTGCAGTAAGAAATCCAGATACCTGGTTGCTAGAATCTAGACTCCTGTCTAGCTAAATATTCACTAACTATCCATGTTCCCTCCCTTGTGCGTCAGTAGTTGTTTGAAAGATGCAGGCCAGTCATTGAATGCATTTCAATGCCCCCTTTGTTCCCTGTCAAGATACTGTGAGTCATTTTAAACAATGGCATATAGAATGAATCAATATACGACACTTCCAGTCTTAGTCCATAAAAAAAAGAAACCCATCTTTCAATTGGACATTAATATCCAGGAAAGTCATATTGAAAATCACAAAAATACATTAAACATCATGCCTAGATGAAAGCACAGAGAACACCGTTGATTCCAAGCCAACTAAGCCTAATATAAGTAAAAAATTAGCTGCTTCTTCTCTCTCTCTTTTTTTTTTTTTTAGATCTCTACATGTTCTCCAAACATCTTTCCAAAAGGAACATATTAGTTTGCATTCCCACCAGCAGTGTAGAAGTGTTCCCTTTTCTCCACGTCCATGCCAACATCTCTGTTTTTGGGATTTTGTGATGTGGGCTAATCTTACTGGAGTTAGATGATATCTCAAAGTAGTTTTGATTTGTATTTCTCTGATAATTAAGGATGAAGAACAGTTTTTCATATGTCTGTAGGCTGTGCACCTGTTTTCTTCAGAGAAATTTCTCTTCAAGTCCCTAGTCTCATCCCTGAGATGAGATCACTTCGATCCTACAATTCCTCTAATAGGTATATATCCAGATGACCAAAAATCACATTATAACAAAGATATTTGTACCAGAATGTTTATTGCAGCCCAATTCATAATTGCTAAGTCATGGAAGAAGCCCAAGTGCCATTGACGCACGAATGGATTAATAAATTGTGGTATATGTACACCATGGAATATTATGCAGTCTTAAAGAAAGATGGAGACTTTACTACTTTCATGTTTACATGGATGGAGATGGAACATATTCTTCTTAGCAAAGTATCTTAAGAATGGAAGAAAAAGTATCCTACGTACTCAGCCCTACTATGAAACTAATTTATGGCTTTCATATGAAAGCTATAACCCAATTATAGCCCAAGAATATGGGAAAAGGGGAAAGAGAGGGGAAGGGGGGGCGGAGGATGGGAGGAGGGAGGTTAGTTGGTGGGACCACACCTAGGAGGCGTCTTACAAGGGTACATGTGAAATTTACTAAATGTAGAATATAAATGTCTTAACACAATAACTAAGAAAATGCCATGAAGGCTATGTTAACCAGTTTGATGAAAACATTTCAAATTGTATATAAAACCAGCATACTGTACCCCGTGATTGCATTAATGTACACAGCTATGATTTAATAAAAAAAATAAAAAATAGGAAATAAAAACAATAACTTCTGTTATTAAATAACACTAGGACTTGAGGATTTATTTTTTGGCACCATTATCCTAATAATGAAAATACAAACAAATGTAATATCAGCATGTTATTAATAGGAAATAACCAAAAGTTGAATGGATTAATAAAATGTGGTATATGCATACCATGGAGTACCACGCAGCCATAAAAAATGTCAATCTAGTATCTTTTGTGACAACCCCGGGGGGAACTGTGGGCCATTCTTCTAAGCGAAACATCGCAAGAATGGAGAGACAAACACCTGGGCTCAATACCAAATGGGAGCAAATTGATCACCACTTAAGTGAACAGAAGGAGTAAATCTCATGAAGATCAAGCTGGGGGAAGGGGAAAAAGGGATGAGAAAATTCCTATCTATTGGGTACAATACACACTATTTGGGTGAAGGAAACACTTAAGACTTTGACTCAATCTGTACAAAAACAAAGTATGTAAACAAAATGTGTGTACCCCTTAATATACTGAAATTTGAAAAAACAAAACAAAACAAAACAAAACTTTTGTGCATAGTATAATCCTTGGATACTCTGCAAAGTTCATCTGCATTCCTTAGTAATCATTTCCACAGGGAATCCTGGAAACGAAAGTATTATGATCAAAAGATTTAAAAATACTCATTTCTGTTTTTTCTCCCTTGTATGTGTCCATGCATGTGCTCACGTGTATGCACAGCTGGTCTACACTGTAGCTTTTTCTAATATTTTCTAATATAACTTTTCCCACCTTAAAAAGCCCAGGGCATACTCAATGATCGTTTTTCCTTGAGGTAGAGGTTACAAGTTCTTGGACACCAATCCAGACAGAGATTCTAAACATTGTTTAATTGAATCAAATTAGAAAACATTAAGAAACTTCACATAGAAATCTGGAATATTCAGCTTTTATTAAAAAATGGGAATCTCTGACAACTATGCTGTTTTCCAGCATGGCCACAATCAGCAGGGGCTGACTGGGTTCCACTCTGAGGGGCATCTGTTTCCAGTTCCCTTAGGTACAGGCACTCAAAGCATGTGTGCACCCTCATTCCTGGTCTCACTTACATTACCTGTCTGCTCCCAGAAGGAATTTGAGATGCAACCATTATTGTGATGATGCCAAAAAGCTGGAACAGTCAGTCACAAAACTAAATATATTAAGTCAGTTTTGTGGCATTTAAATTTTAAAGTTTTTTATACAGATTTATTATCATTATGTGAATCTGTGATAATCTTAGTAGAGTATCTGAAATGGGGGTTGATATTATCATCTTACCTTTGTATATCAGGTCATATTAAGAAACAAAAACACATCTGTTAGTTACATTTCATTTTACCGTCTTATTTGCTTAGAGAAAAATACGAAGCAGTGGTTGTGTTTCATCTTGAAAAGGATAGTAAATTTAAAGAATATAAACTGTTAACCATATGTTACCCTACATGAGCCTAATAAGAAGAATATGTATATTATGAATCAGACTTACAACGGTATTTGGAAGAAATTGTCATCAACTCACACACCATGTGCCTAATTTTCTAAATATTCTCAATATCTATTTCAGATGTGAACATGGGGAAATCAGTGTCTGTTTACTTTTATTTAGTGTTTAAAGCAGAAGTGACTTTTATTTATTTATTTAACTTCTGGTTGCCTGGGATCTAGGAAATTCTCCACTGTGCTAGTTAGAATGTGTTGAGCTTTAAATTAATGGAGAGCTTGAGTTCAAAGGCCTAAGCAAACAAGGCTTTATTTTTCTTACATTGCAGAAAGTCTCAATCTTGTTTTAGCTGGCATTGATTCGGTGGCTCGATATTATCAACATTTGCATCTCTTTAGTTTTCCAATCCCTGTCACATGCAAAAGATGATTGCTGCAACTCTATACCTCACACACATGTTCACAGCAGGGCAAAAGAGGAAGAGATGTAACTGGTTTAAACTATTTTTAGTATCAGAAAAATCAAAAGTTCATCAATGTATTCAACATCTGCCTCATTGGCCAGAAATATCTTAGATGGCCACTCCTAACCCAAAGCATTTCACATTGTACACTGAAGCAGTACCCTGAACCCCATAAATGCATTAATGTACAAAGTTATGATTTAATAAAAAACAATTTTAAAAAGGCGAATTGGAATGAAAACATTTAGATTTGATGGTCAAGGAAAAAAGGGAAGAATGAATGTTCAGTCAGCTAACTTTTGCGTTTATCCATAAGCCAATAAATATGGAATGATGGGAGGCACCAACCACCTACTACTACAGAACTGTAAAATGCCAGATACCAATTTTCCCAGTTAGTGTTGCCAAGTGGGTGCTCCCACTGCAAGCCTTTAACTGGATTTTTGCTAAACAGCAGCAATGGTATAGCATCCATCTAGCAGCAGCAGTCGCATTGAAATTCCAGGACCAGCAGTAACAAAATTACAATGAAAAGAACCACAGACCAGTGGGGTGTTGAAATTCACACACGCTGTAATAGCCAGTGCTCCGTCTCATTGGCATTAGACTAGTATATGGCATGGTTTCACTGGGATCCTAGTTACTGCAAATTCTTTCCTATTTCTGCCCATTTCCCATTCCTAATTCTATACCCTATGCAGATATTCTATGAATTACTAATATTCTTTTGTTAAATCATTTTTCTGTTTCTTATATCAGAGAATGCTAACAGAAATTGATACACAGAGTTGCTGCAAACCTAAGATATTTAGAGAAATAAAGACAATCTAGGTTTGTTTGTTTGTTTGTTTTAAAGGTGCCAGTTAAACTAAAGGCAATTTAAAAATCTAGTAAGAGTTAAGGGAAGGATATTTGGTAGCCTCGGTTGGGCGAAGTCAAATGGTATTGCTACTCGCTGGTAGAAAGCTAGCTCCGGAGAGCCAATTGGCAGGAGAAACAGAATCCAAGAGTGGAGAGGAGTTTCAATAATACCTCAATAAATTGAACTAAAAAATAGACTGCAGGACCAGCCTGAGCCAGAGTGAGACCTCGTCTCTAAAAATAGCTGGGCGTTGTGGTGGGCACCAGCTACTTGGGAGGCTGAGGCAAGAGAATCGTTTGAGCCCAAGAATTTGATGTTGTTGTGAGCTATGATGCCACAGCACTCTACCAAAGGCAAAAAGTGAGACTCTGTCGCAAAAAGAAAAAAATAAATAATAAAAATGACAGCAGGACTGCAGGGTATAGTGATTTACTCCAAAGAGGCTGGATAACTAAAATAAAGATAACTTCAATTTCCTCTGTTGTTTTTGGGTTGTTGTTATTTAAAGGTAGACAGAAAACTAGAAAATCTCCGTGACATCTCTAAAGGATGCTCTTATCTCTTGCAGTCATGAGACTAAGACAGTCAAAACCCCAGACAAAGTTTTCATCTGTGGGCTGTCAAATCAAAATGTTAACTCACAGTTCCTCATGAGAAATTTATGACACTCCTCAGGAGTGTCATATGGGCCTATGATCTTTAGGACATTGGTTTATATGAAGTCTCAAGAGAAGTGAAAATGTCAAAACAAAATCTACTCCATTTTTAGAATTCTTTGGTGGCAAAGGTAATCACACTGCCAATTTACTGAAGCTGTTCCCTGTCTTGGTTGAAAATCTTGAAAGGTTTAATATAAGGATATATAATCATTCTTTATTTTGACAATATGATAACAGACTTACCAGGAACCCATTTCAGTGGTTTATGGCATGAAATTTGGAAATGAATTAAGTAGATGGAGTTCTCAGAATGGACCCGGAGTGTAGAAAAATTTGTGTCTTACAGGAATCTTTCCTAAAATGTCCCCATTTCAAAGGAGATTATAATTATTCAGGAGGTGGAAAGGACCCTTATGGGAATATGAGCTAGTATTCTTTCCATTTACCCTAGAAATTGCTTAAAAATTGACCATGGTGGCTGCACCTGTGGCTCAGTGGGTAGGGTGCTGGCCCCATATACAAAGGGTGGTGGGTTCGAAACTGGCCCTGGCCAAATTGCAAAAAAATAGCCAGGAGTTGTGGTGGGTGCCTGTAGTCCCAGCTTCTCGGAGGCTGAGGCAAGAGAATCACCTCAGCCCAGGAGTTGGAGGTTGCTGTGAGCTGTGTGACACCATGGCACTCTACTAAGGGTGATAAAGTAAGACTCTGTCTCTACAAGCAAACAAACAAACAAAAATTGACCACAGTAATCTGGGTGGATAGACTGTGCATGGGCTTGGTTACTTTGATCTCTTGGAGGAGAGATTCACTTGTCAAATGCTGCCACTTAACCAATCTGCCTTCTAAGAGCAATGCAAACCTGCCACCATCAAAATACACATCAGAGACTGACCACTCCTTCCACCACGTGGAAGAAGCATTTCACTCTTAGTGAATGCCTCATATTCTGGATTTAGTTTTGTTTTTTCCTCATGACAGGTAAACCACATGTTTTTAAAACAATAATAGCATCCTACATAATATTGTCATTGTCCTAGGAACTCTGTACCAATAAACAAAGACACAAACACATAGTCAAATAAAAGGATGACAACAATATACTGATGCATATCAGTGTTGGAGATCTTTCCCTGTACCCAAAACTGAGAAGCAGTTGACCATACAGAGTAACAGAATGGCCTTGAATATCTCTATGAAGGGATGGCTGTTAGATACCATGTCACGAAGAAGGTGATATGCTCTGAACCACAGCTGATTTATGCTGCTGTTTCTCTGTAGTCAATATTCACAGAAATAGGAATTAAAGAGTAGAAGTGGGAGAGTCATTTCTTCCTATTACATGTAATGATCTACTGTTTCTTTTCCCAGTGACTTAACTGTGAACTTTTATAGTTCAGAGGTTTTATTACATCAGGGAGAAAACTGTCCCTCAGAGGACAGAACAGAGTCCAATTCTATGGTATTGGAAGCTAAATCACCACTTGTCATTTTGGACTCTTTATGCCAACAAAAAGAGTTCCACAGCACTGTCTGCTATCACTGATTCTGACCATCAAGGTGACATAGATTTGCTGCTGCACAGTGGAGACAGGAAAGAACATGGATACAACCCAGGTTTCCTCAACAGTGTTCCAAAATTATCTTGTTTGATACTAAGAGTAAACGAAATTCAATAGCAACCCTATACATGTATAGGTGGAAACAATAAGAAATCTAAACTTTTTTAAAAAAGAAAGACTAATATTCTGGATGAGGATGAAAACAAAATCATAAAGGACTGGTTAGTTAAAGAAGTGAGGCATAAATTCTAAATACGGGCTCATCAGTGGCTCTGGAAGGGAGATCTATAATCCACAGTTTGTCTTGCACATGAGTGTGTGTGTTGGACTGTAGGATACAAATCCAATCTAAAATCACCATTTAACTGCATTCTTTTAGATGTTAGAATTTTATCACACCACTGTATTTCAAAAGTTGTTGGGTTTAATAGAAAACTATGATGTTATTGGATAGCTATCAGTGGGGCATGCACCCTGAGTGTTCTTTCAGGTGGGTCAAAACAATTGCACTGAATCCTTAGACCTCTCCTTCCATTGTGGCCACTAGTATGAAAATAGAAGTTGGATAAACATTCAGATCAATTTACTGGGTTGCTCAGGAATAGACAATTTCCCTAGAGAAATGAACCCAAGTTGTTGGCTTGAGGAGTATCGCACTTTAACTAATAGGAGTCATTAATTGTGTCATTTAATAGCCTACAAATAGCTTTGCCTTGGTTCCTTCAAGAAGTCACTGTATTCATTCCACTTGACACAACAAGGCCAGGAGAATACAATCAAGATAATAAAGATCACATATGAAGAAGAACCTTAAACTAGAACATATAGTTCCGAACCCATATCAATTTTTTCCATCAGGTGATACTGATGGAGTTATAAACGTACAGGAAAAATACAATTAACCCTCATAAATAAACTCACACTTTGTTGCCTTAAAGTTCTCCAAAGTTGTCCTTGAAATTTCATGTCAGAGTATTCATGATATAGGAAATAGCAATGGTTAAATATAACTGTAGTTAACTTTTTCACAGCCCCTCTCTCTTTCTGGATTGGTTCACTATGGAGCCCTGGAAGTGGTTTTTACTTTGAGCATACAGAAAAATGTTGCTTTAGCTTCACTGTTTATAACAGTATTATAAATCCTTGATTGTTCCTAGTACTACTTCAAAATAATCCATGTGGACCTGTTTAAGAACATATATATATATATATACATATATATGTATATAACCTGGCAACTAATGTTTTAGAGGAGTTGGAGTCACTTCATATACCAACTACAATACTACTTCAAATAACTTTGGTTATAAGGAATCTGTTTTAGTTCATATTCTTGGATGCAAGTAGCTCTTGCTGATCCCCCTCTCTTCTAAAATAAATAGTCAGAAAACAAAAGAAACTCTGTCCTTAACCTCCAAATTCTGGACTACATGCTGCATTAAGCTCCAGGGCTAGATGCAGGTACTCAGACGAATATGGATGATATGGTGAAATTGAAAAAAAAATGCATTTTTACTATAATATCCTGTAATTCTCAAAATGATCAATCTGAATAAACAAGCAAAATAAACATTCAAAAACAAACAAAATAAAAATTCATAAATAACAATGTTTTTCCTTTTTCTGTAGAGTTTTGTTTCCATTTCAATTGATACAAATATAAAATGCTGTTCTTTAACTGAGTGTCCATATTGATTTTGCTTTATGATCTATACATCTTTTTCATGACTTCATCCCATTAAGATCACAAATAAGTCAAAATCCATTCATTCTCTAGAAGTCGTTTCAATTTTCATGATGGATCAACACTGTTTTGACCAGAATACCAACAGTAATTCTTTTCTTTGTGTCTTTTGCCAACTAATTGTATTAGCTCTATAAAAAATAAGTCTCATTAATCTACATTGTTCTTTTTAAAACCTGGGGCTTAAGATTTTATGTTAGATGTTGACTGACCATGCATCTCAAATACTCTTTTATTTCACTGAAAAGATTCAGCAGATATTACCCATAAATGAATTCCACACCTTGAAAAACAATGTGGCTAAAAAGAGCACAGATGCCTGAGTGAGGCCTGAATTAACTAAGCATTTTGAGAGTGTGGAACATTTACATTTTCAGCACATCTAATTAACCTTGCAGGTATTACATTCCAGTTGATTCAGGGAAACTCATACACATGCATGAAAAAATCATTGCCACAATGAAAGGGTGAGCGTTTCACACTTAGACACCCCCCAGGCAGTTTCTTTTTTCCAGAATTAAATACTCATTAAGCTGCATATTAGAGTCCACTTGAAACTTTTCCAATAAGTGTTCCTTTCCCCTCAGACTCCTTTGACTTTCAATTCTTAGTGAGACTGGGATATGTAAACTGAATATCCATGAAAGAAAAATTCTGAGCATATTCTCAACCACTAACAGAAGGAAAACACAGTATTCAGACTCGATGGGCCGTTGAGTTCATTTACTTCTATCAAGATTCATTTCTTCATTTCTAATCTAGGGAGCAATATCCAAAGTTCATTTTAATGAGTAAAATTTTCAGGGTAAAAGCTTTACTTACAAATTTATTTCCCAATATAGAGTACAAATAATATCACTACATGGTGACAGAAAGCCCTGTTTGTAAATGGGCACTTCCTAAATTGATTTCTGAAAAAGTAAGTAACAATTTGTAAAATTCCTGCCATGTGCACCTTTTAAAGTCAACTTGAACTTCAAAATCTAACTTAACCACATGACACACATGAATATCAGTCTACGACCAATTATTTTTTAACTATTTATAAAATGATTGTGTTTAATACAAAAGTTATTTGAAATAAATCCATCTCAATTTTTTTTTTAATGGTTCTCATTTGTTTTATTTTATTTATTATTAAGTCGTGGTTGTGTACATTAATGCAATCATGGGGCACCATACACTGGTTTTATATACCATTTGACATATTTTCATCATACTGGTTAACATAGACTTCATGGCATTTTCTTATTATGTTGAGACATTTACATTCTACATCCAGTAAATTTCACATGTACCCTTGTGAGATGCACCTTAGGTGTGATCCCACCAGTCACCCTCCCTCTGCCCATCTTCCTCCTCGCTCCCCTCCCTCTCCTTCCCCATATTCTTAGGTTATAATTGGGTTATAGCTTTCATATGAAAGCCATAAATTAGTTTCATTTGGATACCTTTTCTTCCATTCTTGATATGCTTTACTAAGAAGAATATGTTCAAGCTCTATCCATGTAAACATGAAAGAGGTAAAGTCTCCATCTTTCTTTAAGGCTGCATAATATTCCATGTTGTACATATACCACATTTATTAATACATTCATGAATCAATGGGCACTTGGGCTTTTTCCATGACTTAGCAATTATGAATAGGGCTGCAATAAACATTCTAGTACAAATATCTTTGTTATAATGTGATTTTGGGTCTTCTGTGTATATAACTAGTAGAGGAATTGTAGGATTGAATGGCAGGTCTATTTTTAGATCTCTAAGTGTTCTCCAAACATCTTTCCAAAAGGAGCATATTAGTTTGCATTCCCACCAGCAGTAAGAAGTGTGCCCTTTTCTCCACATCCACGCCAACATCTCTGGTCTTGGGATTTTGTGATATGGGCTAATCTTACTGGAGTTAGATGATATCTCAAAGTAGTTTTGATTTGCATTTCTCTGATGATTAAGGATGATGAGCATTTTTTCATAT
>CAUYPK010136695.1:0-20238 GCA_963574355.1 Loris lydekkerianus | reverse complement strand
CCCGGCCTGAAACTGCCTCTACCTAGATACAGCCAATGTGGTACCATGCCACTGGCCCGACCCTGTCACTCACCTCTTCCCCCGCCTTCTTTCCCTGCCCCTTCTCCACAATAAAAAAAAAAATAAATAAATAAAAAAAATCAAATTAAATTAAAAAAAAAAAAAGAAAAAATGGATAAAAATAATTTCTACTCACCCATGGTCATACCATCCCAAAAGCAATCACTACTAATCTTTATGTATCTCTTTCCAGGCTTTTACCTATCCATTTTTAGGGAGTTTAAAAAAAAAAAAAAAAAAATGTTGATGTTGACCATCACATTCCGGCTCTCACATCTAACAGCTTCCCATTGCTCTTGAAATAAGACCATACCTACCTCTCCAACTTCCTCTTACACCACTCTCTTCCTCCCACATTAAGATCCAGTCATATGTATACTGAGCTTTATGTGCCTTCATAACATCTAACTCTTTGAGGATTTTTTGGACTTAAGGTCTCTACACTTGCTGTTATCTCTAACTAGAGTGTTTTTTTTTTTGTTGTTGTTGTTTTTTTTTTTCAGGTATCAGCCCAAATATTACATCTCCCAGTTACTTTCTTCAGTACATCTTTTTATATCTTTACATGCATAACTCTAATGGAGGGGAAATAGTCACCATTAGGAATGTTCAAAGAACAATAAGAAGGCCAGTATGTTTGGTGGGAAGACAGTCCAGGGATGCTGAGAGATGACATGGTGGTATCAAGTGCTTAGTAAGTACTTGATATGATTTTTAGGACTGGCTATGTCTTAGGATCAAACATTAAGCAAATCTGATATCTAATTTATATTTCTTCCTTGTAGGCAATATACATTCTTTTTGATTGTTCCATATATTTGTACTCCTTTAATTTCTTGAAATATTTATTCAGTCTCTTCTGTGGGTCATTTTTATTTTCATGTTTTTGTTATCTGTATTTCCCTATCTTTTAAATGAATGTTTCTTAGCTTTATAATATAAAATAGACAATTTAACGAAATGTCTTTATAAATTAAACGTCATTAAAGGATAATGTGAAAATAGATTGTGTTCTGTTAGTTAACAAGAATGCCTGATTTTCTTCACAGATGTAATGCAATTCTTTTCTTTTGTGTATCTTCTTATTCTGTACTTCTTATGTCCAGAGCCTAATTTGATTTTATGTACAAGATTTAAGTCCTCTTTTTGCCAGGTTTGATGGCTTATACCTGTTATCCCAGTACTTTGGGAGGCTGAGATGAGAGGACTGCTTGAGGCTAGGAGTTAGGAACCAGGCTAGGCAACATAGTGAGAACTCGCTCTAGAAAAATTTAGCCAGACGTGTGGGTGAGTGCCTGTCGTCCTAGCTATGCAGGAGGCTGGCTGAGACAGGAGCACCACCTGAGCTCAGGAGTTTGAGGTTGTAGTTAGCTATGATTGCACCATTGCACTCCAGTCTAGGTGACAGAGTGAGAACCTGTCTCCAACTCAAAAACAAAAACAATCTCTTTTCATCAAACATTAGCATATCATCAACATAATTTGATAAAATAAGCACTTAATCTCAGGCACTGACCATACGATCTTGGACAAGTCCTTGCCTTTGTTATTCATCAATTTCTTCATCTACTCAGAAGTTTCTGCAGAAGATAAACAAAATATGTGGACTCCTTTGAGTTACTCAAAGAAATATAAATTTTATATATTCAGGCTTCCTGAGATCCATTACTTTAAACACAATCTGGTCACTGTTGTGCTCTGTTGTTAAGATTTTACGTGTCTTTGCAGTTACATTCTTTCATTTTCATCTTTTTGTCTCTGAACTATTTTCAGACCAATCCTTGGGCTGTTGGCTATTATGAAAATTTATCTTCTACAGAGATGATCACGGTACTAATAAAATATTCAACAGTCCAGAACATGTCTCCTTTTTGCGGTTCAACTGGATTCCATTTTGGTACTATTTGAAAAGTTGCAAATACTGCTTTTAAGTTTTAAGTTCTTTATTTATCATTTAAGTAAAAACCTTACTCTAAAAATCAGCTGCTTTCACTTATAAGTGCTGCATGCAATTTATTTTGGAAGCAAATGAAAAGAAATCTACTTAAAGAAGATGTCAATTTCCAACTTTTACATTTCTTACCAATATTTTCATGTAAAGAGAATTAGAAAAACAAAAATAAAAATGGCAAAATGATTTATTTAATGGCTGCATTTATATTATTGTTTGTTTTCAAAATTTAACTTGAAACACTCCTCATACATTAAGCTAAATCTTCCATTTTATCTTTTCTTTTGGATTGTGTATATATTTTTATTCCCTTATTTTCTTCAAATATTTACTAGGCGTCTTCTGTGGGTATAAGCTTATGTCTGAGTCAAAATACAGAGCGTGGTTTTGAACCGAGAAAATTAATCAGAAAAAGAAGATCTGGTTTTCTGAGTAAACATACCACTGGGCTAGTTCTAAATCCCTGGTCATAGTAATTTCCCAATAGATGTTTGGCAGTTGACAGGTTCATGGATAAGTTGTGTTCTTCTCTATTCTTGAAACTATGTTGTAAAAACTATAAGTCATTTATGTTCATTATAGCTATTAGCAATTATTACTGATTATCACAAATTAGCACCTTCTTTATTACAGAGGAGAAAGCAGAAGATAAATTACCAAGAAAAAGTGCATATATTTATGAATTAAGGTAAGTTAAATGAAGGTGTTGAACAAGTTTCAGTGACTGCATTACAGGTTGGTCAGGGAGGGCCCATTCTTGCAGGTGATAGCAAACCTTTGTTTTCCCATGAACCATTTTAGAAACAAATGAACCATTGAAAGGCACTGTGTAGCAGGTGAGGTATAATGGAGTGTCATTTAATCTTCACAGCAGCTCTGTTTGATACACATTTTAAAGTGTATTCTGTAGATGATAACACTGGGCCTCAGAGAGGACGCGGACAACACAGTTAGTGAATTACAAAGTGGAGATTTAATTGAAGATTTAATTATTTATATATATTTTTCCAACTATATAAGATAAGGACTCTAATGGTTAAGTAGATCTGAGCTTAAGTTTTACGGATTTCTTGTTATCTGGTGTTTGAAAAATTACTCAAGTTTCTGTCCCTTAGTGTTCTGATCTTTACTGGGAATAAAAATATGATAATACATTCGAAATCCTTAGAACGGTGCCAAGAATATGGTCAACACTATGCAAATCTCAGATGTTTTGATACTTATGTACACTTAGGTGTTATTAATGTTCATCGCAGATAAATCCTATTTACTAAGTCCTATTTAGTTCTCTATGCAAGCCTTAGGTGAGGCCTTCTGCACATATGTTCTGATGTCCTTTGAAAAATTGATCTGGGGGACCTATGAGGCTTTTCCCTAGAAAATCTTCTTTCTATTTATGAAAGACTGAAATGTGTATAATGTTTACGTAGTACCTGCTGTACGAGGTTGAATAACAAAATTTTTGTGGCCTAAAATATTTATATAATGTTCTTTTTAAAAAAAGAATACAACATACTAAATTGGAAAGGAAATGTGTTTTTAGAATGTGAAAAGGAATCACATAAAAATACAAAATAAAGAAACCTTAATAAATGCCATGTAATAATAAAACTTGGAAATATAATAAATTTTATTTATTAATTGTATGACATCTCTTTTCTCTATAGGTTTTGGTTACATGTCATATACTCCTTGATAACTTCTTTCTCTTTGAAGGACTTTGGAATATCCTTTTCTGTAAAAAAAAATATAATGCAAACTTTCCTCTAACATGGTTGAGTGCACATTTTAATTGACAGTTTGAAAAGGTTTCTTTTAATCTCATGGCTTATTACTGACAATGCAATGTAAATTTTTTTACACTTGATCTTAGCCAAAAGCAGAAGCAACTGAATTGTTATCAAGTATAAGAAAATGCCAGGTTTCTTTCATAATGAGCAGCTAGGTGTTAGAGCACGTCAAGCTTCCAATCTGAAATATTTTTTTGGCAGATTGACAACCGAGTCCTATAAAGCTGGGGCTTCTCCCAGTGCCTGGGAAAGAGCTGGCTCCAATAAAGCACAGCGAAGCTTAACTTGTGTTATTGTCACAGGAAATCAATCTTATATAAAGCTATACTTTAAAAAAATCAACCAGTGCGTATGCTTTTTTATGATTTCTTTTAAAATGGTATTTCAATGTCTGTGCTTTAGAATGTAGCTTGGGAAATGAGGTCCAAAGCATCTAAGATTGTGAGGTGAGCCATGTGGCAGGCACAGGGGTTTTCACTCCTTCTTCAGGAACGACCTTTCCATTTTGAGCTCACCATTTTGCAAATTCACAGGTATAGACAAGAAGGGACTCAGGATGGCTCTGAGCACAGGTGCTAAAAAATTTAATCCATGTTCTACTAAAGGTCACTCATTAGAGGTAAAAAATCAAAATAGATGGAAAATGAAGAAGATTACAATTTTGGTGATCCTCTTCCACAGCAGTATGTTTGTCACAAGGATGACAGGTATGCTGAACCAAGCAGGTGCTCAATAAGTCTTTATTGAAGAAGGAAGGCAGGAAGGAGCTGGACTACTAGAGACCTCCGCGATTATTGCAGAACTTTCAAGAACACAGCGGTTGCATTTCTGCATCATACATCCAGCTGATTCTATTACAATCTATTATAATCGCCACACATTCACTCGTTTAATTTCTAAAACAACTCCAAGTAGTTTTATCATCTTACACAGTTTTTAGGTAAAGACACTGAGGCACAGAGAAATCAGGTAACTTATCAAAGGTCACACAAATATTAAGGGACAGCAGAGTCTGTGCTCTTTGCCATCACACTAAAAACAAAGAACAAAAACTTGTTGACATGACTGGGCGCGGTGGCTCTTGCCTGTAATCCTCTGGGAGGTCAAGGTGGGAGGGTTGCCTGAGCTCACAGGTTGGAGACCAGCCTGAGCCAGAGCGAGACCTCGTCTCTAAAAATAGCTGGGCATTGTGGTGGGTGCCTGTTGTCCCAGCTACTCAGGAGCCTGAAGCAAGTGATTTACTTGAGCCCAAGAGTTGGAGGTTGCTGTGAGCTAAGACACCACAGCATTCTACTTAGGGTGACAAAGTGAGACTCTGTCTCTAAATAATTAATTAATTATAGTTAAAAAACAAACAAACAAACAAAAAAACTTGCTGTTATAAAACAAACCTTGGTTCCGGATAGATTTTTAGAGAAAGGCTTATAGATATATATTTTCAAGCATCTTCTTTAAATAGAAATATATGCTTTTTTTTAAGAAAAACAGTCAAGGAACATTTAAGTAAAGATTTATGGAATAGAGTTCTGCTAGAAAAGTTTTTTTAATTTTCCTTAGGAGGTTTGTATTACACAGAGCTACTCTGGAAAAATTACCCTAGTTAGCCAAGGAATGATCTTCTACCTGATGGATGACTATTTTGGTCACATTGTCTCTGAAAATAAATAAGTGATTTGTCGTCTCACTAAGTCATTTTAATTTTGGTTGGCACACCCAGTCAAGAAACTCATACCAGATGAAATTTAACTGCAAGATTGTTTTGTACCAGAAAGAAAACCTGATTGCCATCAGATATGTGACATTCTAGCACGATGCAGGTGCTAATGAGCTAAATCTTAGATCATGCCTTTAATCTCTGTATTCTCCAGGTTCTTAGTATCTAAAATCCTTTCAAAGGTTTATTGTAGCTTTAAAAATTTCTATCGTGTTGCCGTAGAAGTAAATAAACACATTAAAAATGAAATTATGTGTAAATTAAGAAATCTGTGTAGCTTACATACAATGTGAAATCCTGAGACATTTACTCTTTTCATAAAGTTAAAATTAAAAGTATTAAATGTAAAGAGTGCCCCAAATCAGCTATGGTTATTACAGAATCAATAAATGTGATGTAACTTTTCCTTTGATAATATTTGAGAAGGGGGAAGAGTAAGAAACCTTTTCAATAGAGAGATTAAAAACATGACAAATATCCTTGATAAACCACAAAAGAGTGAGCAGGGGGGAATCCTCATTTAGTGTTTTATCATATTCTTACTTTATTTTTATCTATATATGTTTTTTATTTGTATCAGATATCTGCTATTTTTATCCTACCTTTATCATTACAAAATATACTCTGGGGAGACACACGTAGTTCCTTATAGCATATCCTACCAACTTCTTTTGGACAACAGCATGATGCTCCATTGTATCAATTGTGATCAGTTTTTAGTCAGTTCCATACCGACAGACCTATTGTTTATAGTCTTTTAGTGTACAAATAATGCTGCAAAGAAAATTCTATTGCATACATTTTGCTTATCTATGTGAACATACTGATAGGAAAATTCCCTAGATACATAATTATAAAGCCAACAAACATGAACATTAAAAGTATTGATAGATATTGGTCAATTGGTTGAAAGAATTCCTTATATTTTAAGGAAATTGAAATGTACTTATGTCAGAGTTATTAATCTATGCATTTATTGATTCAAGACCTATTAATTGATCGTCTGCTGAGTCTAAGGGATTATTCTGTGTATGTCTCTATGGGAATACAATAGTAAACAATATACAAGTCTGAAACCAGATACTAAATAGACACGTATGACCAAAGACACACACACATAGAAATTGCAAAATAATTTTTCTGCACCTATCCATCTCTGCTGTGAGCCCAGCCTCAGCATGCTTGCTGCCTGTGGTAGCTGCTGTAGAGAACAGCCCTGATCCCCCTTAAGACTAAAGAATTCATTTCCTCACTTGCTGAGAGAGTTGGCTACTAACACCTTTGCTATGAGTTTCCTGCAATGACTCTTTTCTACTCATTACAACTTCCTTTGCCACTAAGGGTGTTGTTTCCCAGAGCATTCCTTTCTTGATAAACTTCATTGTGAAAGTCTTCATCTCAGCAGCTGTTTTCTGCATATCCTGGACTAAGACACAGTCCATTTGCACTCAGCTAAGACATGGTTCTCATATACTCAGGACTAGAGGGTTAAAGCTGTTTTTAATGGGTCTGAGCTTTTGGTGTGATGCAAATGGACTGTGTCATACTTCCTGGTGGGAAATGCTCCCTCGTGGAAGAGAATGACACGGAATGAGTTTCATCACCTACCTGTCTGTCTTTTCCAGGATTTAGCCACGTGAGGGGCTAAGAATGTCTCAGAGTCAGCTCTTGCCCCTTCCTTCCCAAAGTGCTTCCTTTTCTGACATTGTTTTTGGTCTCTTCTCTCTCTCTGTGCGCACACATAAAATAAATACACATATTTATACTAGTACTTATTCATATACGCATATGTGTTTATATGTATATTATTGTTTAGGAATGTTTTATTGTAATGCAGTTATGTGTATTTGTCAAACTCTTTTATGGATTCTACGTTTTGAATGTGTAGAAAGGCCTCCTTGTAAAATCCTCTCATGTTTTCCATCTGAAACTTTAATGTTTTCCATTTTACTTTTACATTAAACACGTGATATATTTTGAATTTATGATAGTCTAAAGAATTAGGAGGAATATGGCTTGATATTTTTTCTTATCAAAATAGCCAGTTATCCAATAGCATTTATTGAATAGTTCACCATTTTTCACTATTGCAAAATGCTACCTTATTGCATTTAAAGTCCCTGTTTCTTTGGGTCTCTTTCTGAATTCTATTCTCTATAGATATTTCTACTTGCTAGTGTCACACTGCTTTATTTACTAGACTTTTATAGCAGATTTAAATATCTGATAGGGCTGTTCTTTCATTATTTATTTATTTGGTATTCTTATCTTTATTTTTCTATATTAATTTTGTAGTAAGTTTCTTGCTTCCTCAAAAACGTATTTGTATTTTTATTGGGCCTGCATTATGTTTATAAAATAATTTAAGAAAAATAAACATAGTTATAATGCTGAAACTTTCTTTGGAAAAAGAATATATGGACTGATATTTATTCCACTTTTAAAAGTGTCTCTCTTTGGCTACATTTACCATCACATAATTTTTACACATTTAACTTTATTGTTGGCTTATTTTTTTTTCGGAGACAGAGTCTCTGTCACTTGAGCTAGAGTACGGTGGCATCATCATAGCTCACTGCAAGCTCAAATGACTGGGCTCAAACAATCCTCCTGCCTCACCCTCCTGAGTAGCTGGGACTATAGGCATGTACCACTAAGCTCAGCCAATTTTTCCTATTTTAAATAGAGACAGGGTCTCAGTCTTGCTCAGGGTCTCTTGAGCTCACATGTTCCTCCCACCTTGGCCTCCCAGAGTACTAGGATTACAGGTGTAAGCCACCATGCCCGGCTAGTTTATTACTAGTTATTTTGTTATTGTTACTATTGTAAATAAAATATTTCTTTTATTACATTTTCCTAACTGGTTGTAAGACAAGTCATTATAGGAAAGCTGATGATGTTTTGTATATTAATTTGTATCTTTCCAGTTTAATTATTTTTTAAATTTACAATTGAATATGCATATCAGTTAATGCTCTAGAGTTTACAGATATACAATTGTATTATCTGAAATACATGACATTTTCTCTTTTGCTTTTCGATTTTTGTAACTCCTATTTCTTTTTATTCTAATTCCTTTGTCAAATTCTTCAAAAAGAATGGCAAATAGGTGAGCGTGCTTATCTTCTTCCTGATGTTAGTGAGAGTATGAACATAGTTTCCCTATTAGGAATGATTCAATTTGAGTTTAAGAAAAAATGTTTTATTATGTTAGAAATAATCATCCTTCCAATTTTATAAAGGTTTTATTTTGAATCAGTTTAGTTTTATAATCTGTCTTCCTGGCATCTATAGTAGTGATTAAATGGCTTATTTCCTTTGACCTTTTGATTACATTAATTATAGTGCTGGATTTCATAATACTGAAAATCCTTTTTTGGGAAAACCCCTCTGAGTCATGGCGATCTATTCTTTTAGTAAGTTGCATATTATATGAACCTATGTTTCACAAGGACATTGATATTTATATGTAGAGTAAGTCTACACTTTTACAAGATATCTTTATCAGTTTTTGTTATCTAAGTTTTATTGTATATCCAACTGGATTATCAACTGAATAAATACAAGCAGAAAATAGGTTCATGAAAGCATTTGGAGGCTCACAGAATCTCTTGGAATACTGAGGACTAAACTAGAAGGCTGCATGCCCAAGAGCAATGCCACAATGTCCCTCTCTGGCAAGGAGGAGATAGCACTCCTGCCACCATGGATCACCAGATGTTGTGGCTTTCCACTGCCAATGCAACAAACACAGGCACCCAGTGGTGCCACCAGGTCTGCTGGCCACTGCTTACACTCGAAGCCCAAATGAAAGCATCAACTCTGCAGCTGTTGTCAGATTTTATCTGGCAAGAGGTCTGGTTCTGAAATCGATGGCATTGTCCCCATGGGCACATTTGATTTGAGGGGCCTAGGTTTTGTGGCCAATTCTAGCTACAAAGGAGGCTGGGAAAGCAAAATTTGGCACTTTCTTTTCCTTTCTTTTCTTTTTCTTTCTTTCTTTCTTTTTTTTTTTACAGTGGAAGTGACTAGTTTGGTGAATGGAGAATTCCTTAGTCAAGGCACGTGGTCCCAGTGGAGCTGGGCAAAACCAGAAGTTTAGGTTCAAGACATGCTGGGTTTGTTAAAATAAGAAAAGAAAAATTGCAAGATTTTTTTTTCCTCTCTTTAGAACCTAGAATAAGTTAAATATCATTAAAACAATTTATTTGACTAACCGATATATTTTATCTGTGAAGTCAGGTAGATCTGTTTCATTTTAGGAAGTAAATCTTTGAGCACTTGCTCAATGTTTTTCTATTAAAATAAATCTGTTTGAATTTCCTATTTCTTTTTATTTCAATTTTGTATTTATAGTTCCCTGAAACAACATATTTTTAAAATTCAGATATTTAAATGTGTGTGTTTGAATCAAATGGAGCAAATTGTTTGATTTTTGTAAATGCAATTTCTAGTGTGTCGGTGCGATGATTTTCTTCTTATTTACATTTTTCACTGCTGTTTTGGGAGTTTCTATCTGTTTTTCTTTGATTAGCTAGACAAGCTGGTGATTGGTGGCTTAGTTTTTTTGGCTGGGGCTGGGTTTGAACCAGGGACATATGGGGTAGTCACCCTACTTCTTTGAGCCACAGGCGCCCAGTGGCTTAGTTTTTGTTTGTTTATTTATGAATGTAGATCATGGGTGTCTCTATTATCTGCCCCTCATTCTTGCATTTGCTAGTATTGTCCAAAGAAACACAATCAATAGGAGATCTATATATATTCATATCTACCTATACTATCTATATGTACATAAAACAGGAATTTTTTATGGGGATTGGCTCATGTAATTATGAAGGCCAAAAGGTCCCACAAAATGACAGCTGCAAGCTGGAGACCCACGAAAGCCTGTGGTGTGATTCAGACCTAGACTAAAGAAAAGATGAAGTGGGGAGTAGGGAACTGGGCCTAAAGTCCTTTGGCTCAAGAACCAGCAGCTCCATTAGCACTTGAAAACATCCTGTTTAGTATTTGGTTACATTAGATAGTGCAGATATCTGTATTTTCAGCCTATTTATGATAGGTTGGGTAAGTGTTGAATTGTGTCCCCTTGACAAAAGATGTTGAAGTTCTAACCCCTGGTGCTGCTGTACAGGACCTTCTTCGGAAAGAGGGTTTTTAAAGACGATCAAATTAAAGAGAGTTCACTATGGTGGACTCTAATCCAGAACAATTGCTGCCTTTTAAAATGCAAAATTTAGAGATAGAGATACAGAAAGAATGTCATTTAGACTTGTGCTGCTACAAGGCAAGGAGGACCAAGGATATCAGCAAACCACGAGAAGCTGCGAGAGACAAAGATTATATTCTTCCTTATAACTCTTAGGAAGGAATAAACCTGTGCTAACACCTTCATTTTGGACTTTTGGCCTTCAGAATTGTGAGAAAAAAATTTCTCTTGAGTTACCCAGTTTGTGGTATTTTTGACAACAGTCCTGGCAAACTAATACAGTAAGATATGTGAAAATCTCTTTAGAGCACTTGCCTGTAATATTTTTAAAAGAAAAAAAAAAAAAAGATTCTTAACGTTGTTTTGGTATATTTGTTTTGTTTTTAATTTTGCTTTTAATTTTGCTTTATATCTTTCAATACTATTTTATTTCATGTATGATGGTTCACACTGAATGAATTTCCATTTTTACCTAGTTTCTATTATAACACACTTTTTAAAAATGTAATGCTTTTCATCTTACATTCAATTTTGATTGAAATTAGTATCTTTACCGGTGTTTTATTTTTCTTTGTATTTGCTTTTCATGTTTCCGATTCTCTTCCTTTTAGTCTACCTTAATTATTTTGTTTTATATGTATTTTGCTTATTACAAATAGATATGTGTTTTGCACAGTGCAAATAAATGGAGTTTCTTTCTTTCTTTCTTTCTTTCTTTTTTTTTTTTTTTTGAGACAGAGCCTCAAGCTGTCACCCTGGGTAAGGTGCTGTGGTATCACAGCTCACAGCAACCTCCAACTCCTGGGCTCAAGAGACTCTCCTGCCTCTGCCTCCCAAGTAGCCGGGACCACAGGTGGAGTTTCTTTTTATAATCTAAAGGTTATACACATTTTTCTTAACTTTTAGAAAACAAATGGACATGGCACTGATAAACTCTGTAATCTAGTTCCATGATTTCCAAAACACTTTTAATCCTATATAATGTTTTCCAATTCAGTGATTATAACGTGGTGTACATGTGTTATTAGCACCTGGTGACAGCAATCCATTCTCCAATTTGAGAAATATATCCAGAAAGTATGGCTTTTTTCCTAGTCAGTGCTTCTCAGGATAAAAAAATTCCCTTGTTTACAGATTTTTCACATATCTGGTTAGCCATAAAATACTCTGGCAATTAAATACATGTATAGATATGTTTAATAAGACATGGGAACCATATACAATGGAAGAAAATGGAGTAAAATAATAAAACAAGTTTGGCCATTTTTCAGACCTCGTGATACTTAATCTCTCAACAGCACTAGTTGCTATTGAATTTTTCTCTATTAAATAACTTTTTTCTTGACTTTTTGATACACCACTCCCATGGCTTTCCCTCCATCTCTGACCTTCCCTCATCTTCGATATTCACCTTTTTCTATTCAGTCTCCCCTGTCCTAATCTGTACTTCCCTCCAAATAAGATCTTAGGCTCCTGTTCTTCACATTTTCACTTTCACCTATGTAGACGCCTCAAAATTCATATTTCTATTCATATTTCCCCTCTGAGATCCTAGATATTAGGTCTTTAGATATTCAAGGGACCTAGACCTAATATCTAGGTCTTTAGATATTCCTAGTCATTTGAATGTTTCAGTGACTCCTTAAACTTGGCATGGAACTCCCAGTCCAAGACCCATTTATCCTCTCCCTACTGACCTCACCGAATCTGCTTGTCTTTTTTCCCCCTTTTCCCCTCTTTTGCAAATTATTTCACAGTCCTTCCTTTGTGGGTATTACTTCCTAAATATCTTTTGCATTTGTGTAGTTTTTTCTATATCCACTTCCCCCACCTTAGCGCAACCTATAATCTCCTCTCACACCTCTCTGTCTCCTTCCTATTATCTAAAGCAGCCAAAATGATCTTTTTCAAATAAAAATTTGGTAGGTCATTCTCCGACTTATAACCCTTCACTGTTTGCAGGTGCTTTTATGGAGGAAAATATTCCTCACACAGCCGACCAGGCTGTGCATGGTCTGTTCTCCTTGGCTTCCCACCGCGGCTTCCTCTCTGTTAGTCTCTGGTTAGTTCTTTTAGTTCTTATAATTGAGAATTTCCACAGTCTCTTCTCTTTGTCCGCATCTCATTCCTACTCTTCTTTACCTGATGAAGTTTATTGATCCTTCTGACCTCATTTAGTATCATACAAGTGTTCTGGTTATAACTCCTTCTGGCATTCTTTAATTTTTCTTCATGGTACTTAAGGCAATTCAAACTTTACACTAAGTTAAGTAAAATCCATCTCTCTTACGAGGCAGTAAGCTTCGTAAAATGTTTTTGTTACATGGATCGCTTTCCTAATGCTTGGTTCATGGCTACAAGTGTGCCCGTCACCCACAAGGTGTTCACTGCACCTGTTAGGTAGGTGCATACTCCATCTAATGATTGAAAGAATCATTGAATGAATGAATGATACATGACTATGATGATATAAAACTATCATATTGAATCTTAATATCACAACTGTCTCATCATAACATTTAAGCTATCTACAAAATAACAGACATTCTGCAATATGAATTATATTTACATTTACAACCATCCATTTTTGTGATTGGGTGGGTGAGCTTTCTCTGTGTATAAAACATGATCCCCTTGAAATGGGTTACATTGTGGAATCTTCTACTTGAAGATGACATCTATACTAAATACCATTAGAACAGATGGTTCACTGTAATCAAATGATCTATATTCAGAAATCCAGTCTTGAGAAATAAGTAAACAACCATGGTCCTAAAAAGAAAACCTAACGATTTACACAATGCTGTATATTTCCACTCTATTTGCCAATATGGTGTTAATCAGAATCAACAATTTTACGGTTCAGAAGTACGTCATTTCCATAATCACATTAACTCTGAAGGCAGCTTCAGTGACAACTTATGTCATACTTGAAACAAACATGAATATGTAGAAACATAACATGTGGAGTGAAGATGTTTAGGCAGATTTATGTTTCAGTTCCGCTCTATTATTTATAAATTCTTCAAGGGTCAGTCTTTTTTTCTCTAACTAGGCAAAAATAATTTCCATCATATAGTGTTCTTGTGATAAATTGTAATCAAGTACTTGGTTTGGTTTCTTCCTTTTAGACCCAGCTGACAGAAACCAGTTTTCGAAGTTCCACCGGTGAGTTTGGTGATAAGCTGGCATTTTATTCTTCATTTATTTATTTATTTTTTTGAGACAGAGCCTCACTATGTCACCCTGGATACAGTGCCGTGGCGTCACAGCCCACAGCAACCTCCAACTTTTTGGGCTTAAGCGATTCTCTTGCCTCAGCCTCCCAAGTAGCTGGGACTACGGACGCCCGCCACAACACCCAGCAATTTTTTTTTTTTTTTTTTTTGGTTATAGTTGTCATCGCTGTTTGGCAGGACTAGGCTGGGTTCAAACCCACCAGCTCCAGTGTATGTGGCGGGTGCCCTAGCCACTGAGCCAGAGGCACCGAGCCAGCATTTTATTCTTTTTATAACTGCCATTTAGCGTGTGTCTGTGATAAGCCAGGTACTTTACTTTCATTGTTCAGAGCAATTCCATAAAATTTCTGTGTTACAGAAAAGTTAAATAATTTGTCTCAGGTCCCGGAGCTAGTTAGTTTAAGAGATAAAGTGAGTCAACTGGTGGTAAACCTTAAAAGATATTTTCTTCACTATTCTGGGGGGGTATGTTTACCCTAGTAATGAGAAACCTATTCTTGTGACTTACTCAAGTTTTGTAACATGTGAAGTTTCTAGGATGGTATCCCAGAATCTGTCTGATCCTGTTCTGGTAGAGAACATGAGGTAGCAGCAGGTTTGGGGTGAAAGACTAGAAATACGTCGTGCTCCTGATGCTCGAGCTTTGAGGCTTTGGAAAAATTTATTAACTTGTCTGAGTCTTAGCTCCATCAATTGTAAAACATAGATAATACATGAGATTACAAGAATTCTTTCATGGGGTTTATAGACATAATGAGAGGTTGTAATATGAAGTACCACATGTATGTAATTTGGTGTTATATGGCTCCATAAATTATGGAAATCTGTGTGTCACTACCTCTTATTAATTTGGGAATTAAAAAGTAAAGCATTGCAATTAAGGTAAATTATAAATACAAATCAACAGGGCTTCTAATTTTCACCTTCATTTACTTATGCATTATTCTAGTACAATAAGAGAAATATGTGTGCATGTGTGTGTGTGTGTGTGTTTTAATTGGTTGTTAAACAGTTTTATGTCCTCCCGCCAGCAAACATTTCACAAGACTTTAGAAATTATCTGGTTAAGTGAGCACTTAAGTATACTTCTATCAATCATCATGTATCATTCATTCCAGACAGCTAAATACAGACTAAACCATGGGGATGTCCAGGATCTTTCTTAAACTTGACATGATAAGTTAAAAATACTTCTGTGTGCTAAGATAATGAGATATGGGTACTTAATTTCTGGGAACACTAGTTGCCTCTGCGATGAACAGAAGCCACATCCTTTATCCTAGATAAAGAATGAGGAAGAAAGTGATCTGGGGAGCAGAGGGGAATATGTATTTCACATTAGCCAGTAACAACTTTTAATACTAAGTTTATAAGGAATATGAGACAGGGTAATTCTTGATTAAAGTTGCCACCATTTTCTGACATGTTAGATTAAAATATTAGGTTTTAGTAATCATGGATGGTTTAGGTTTTCAGAGGGTTCTTGAAGTTTTGTAGAGAGAGAGAGATCACCTAAGAACTTAAACTGTACTTAATATTTAAAATGTATACTCTTGGCTGGGAGCCCATAGCTCAGTTGTTAGGGCTCCAGCCACATATACCTGGGCTGGGGGGTTCGAACCCGGCCCGGGCCTGCTAAAAATAACAATGACAACTACCAAAAAAAAAATAACCAGGTATTGTGGTTAGCACCTGTAGTCCCAGCTACTTGGGAGGCTGAGGCAAAAGAATCACTTAAACCCAAGAGTTTGAAGTTGCTGTGAGCTGTGATGTCTCAGCACTCTACGGAGGGCTACATAGTGAGACTGTCTCAAAAACAAAAACAAAATGTATACTCTTGTCTCTATAGTAAATTAGTATTGCATTTTAAAAAAATTGTGTATATACACAACAGAGAGAAGCAGTTCTGAAGAGTAAAGTTTAGTATGGACATTTTTCCTATTCTGTCTTAATTTTACATTAAAAGAGATTATGATTTACTATGAAACATTTAGCTTCTCGGTATATTGCTACATAATATTTATCAGATGCTCACTAATCTTGGTTCTAACTTCTTAGAGTTTTCATTATCTAAGAAGATGCATCTTCCTTAATACTTGTTACATAGTGGCTCAGTGCCTGTAGCACAGTGGTTACCATGCCAGTCACATACACGGAGGGTGGCGGGTTTGAACCCAGACAGGACCAGCTAAAAACAACAACAACTGCAACAGAAAATAGTCAGGCATTGTGGTGGTGCCTGTAGTCCCAGCTACTCAGAAGGCTGAGGCAAGAGAATCGCTTAAGCCCAAGAGTTTGAGGTTGCTGTGAGCTGTGATGCTACAGCACTCTACTGAGGGCGACATAGTGAGACTCTGTCTCAAAAAACAAAAACAAACAAACAAAAAAAACTTCTTACATAGCAAGAAAATTAATGTAAGAAAAAAGTAGTTTCCATTGTGTATGAAGTTAAAAGTGAGGCTTTGTGATATGTGTTAACTATGGGATAGGGAGACACTGTGCTCCTAGAAACACTGATTAAATAATTCAGACAAGATGTGCTACCCAAAAAGTATAGCACCAAAACATAGCTCTTCAGCAAAACAGCAATACATTTTCAAAACAGCCTAACCCAGGTCCTTATGGATGGGGAGTAGACAATGAGGGAGAACTGAAAGGAATGCTGTATTTGAACCCCCTGGGTGCCTAGCAATTTGCAAATGCTGAAAAATCAGAAAGCAAGAAGTAAGGCTCTAAATCACTTACTGGGTAATCTCTAAGGGTCATGATACTCTAGGAGGCCAGCAAGAAGAAAGAACCTACGAGGGGGAAGCCCTACGAGGGGGAAGTCCTGGGATAATATGTTGATTATTAGCAGAAAAACACTTGTCTAAAGATGAGCTTCAGTTATAAAACCCAATGTACAAGGTCAGGTATAGAAAACCAAAATCACAGTAACTAAGTTATTAAGAAATAAGTAACTATTCATTTATATTTCCTTTAGTTTTTTGGCAAGACGAAGATTCTCGTAAAGAGATGTCTTGAGTATTAAATGTCATGATACACGAGAATATCTTGTGCATAATAAGTCAACAATTAGAAATATCCATTCTCTTTCTCAGATGCTGTTGGGCATTCTGAGAAGTGGCAAATGGAAGGGACTAGCAGGTTCCACACTCTGAAGTCTGCACCTTCAATACCAGAGAAGGTCAATGCATTAGAGACTTCAAGAGATACTCCTAAGGAAAAGGTTGCTGCTCTAGGAAAATGATATAATAATTTCTATCATCTTCTAAAATTTCCATACAACCCTAATCCTTGTCTTCACTTATGCTCATTTGTTCTGTTTTCCTGCTGCTGTGGTTTCAATGTGTATGCCCTCCTCCCATCCCAAATTCGTATGTTGAAACCTGATCCCCAGTATGTTGGTATTTGGAATCAGGGTCTTTAGGATGTGAGTAGGTCATGGGGCAGAGCCCTTGTGAAGAGGCTTAGTGCCCTTATAAAAGAAACTCAACAGGGACCCTTCACTCTTTCCATCATGTGACCTCTATGAAGCATGAAACAGGCCCTCACCGGCCACTGAACAGTTGGTGTCTTGATTGGGTACCTCTCAGCCTCAGACCTATAAGCAAGAAATTTCTGTTGTTCCAGGGTACTCACTCTACGATATTTGTTATGGCGGCTGAGTGGACTAAGACACCCACTCTGAGACCTGGGCTCATGCCTGGCTCTGTCTTCAATCCAGGGAATTGGTTTTGGCACTTGATTTAACTTTCTGTCTTCTTCAATTTTAATTCATTTCTCTTTGGGGAATTCTTCTCACCTCCCTGTCCCTAAAACAAAAGCTGACAGAGTGGGTAAACTTCCCATAAATTCTTCTCAAACCTTTGGTACATTCCTATTATATCTAAGAAAGTTCTGAATGACTGCCCGGAGGAGATTTTTCTAGGACATTGTTCATTGCTTCTAACATTAAATGCCATTTGGAAAATTTATTTAGTACTAAGTGCTGGGAAAATATTTCCTAAAATCCTATTATATGTTTTCTCCATTTCAACAACAAAAGACTTGAAATTTAAGCAATGTCCCTTTCTGCTTTGGTTGCTAGTGATTTTAAAATCAAATGTGAAATAGCAACTATGTATGATCTATGACCTACATACTTGGGTTCCTGATTTTGATATGTTCATTTAATTCATATTTACCTGACTCTAATTTTTAGATTTGTATTTACATTTTAAACTTTTATTCTTTCTATTCTCTCTCTCTCTTCCTGAAAAGCCCTTTGGATGTTCCTAAGAAGAAGCTGTAGATAAGCAAACACATGACTCTATCCCACTGTGACTGTTACTATTCTAATAGAAGTTTTAAATATGTTATATACTTCATTAGGCTTTGCATCCATTTATAAATTTGTCTTTATAGTCTCTGGATTACTTATCACAAGTAAATACCAAGCATATGTGTGTTGTTTGGATGAATAATAACATAGCCTCGACATTGGGAGATGCAAGTCCTAGACAGTAAGTGCCACTCATTCATTTATTCACCTAAACTATTGAAAAACCACAGTATATCAGATACTCCTCTAAGCACTGGGGTTATAGAAGGGTGAAGGTAGATTTAAAATATTATGAGAACTTCTGGAATAGGATGAATGTCTCTTAGCGAAATGTGTAAATTCAGGGCAGGAGCTTTGGGTAGGGGAAAAAGTCTGACTTGAGCATATTCAGAGCAGCTTCAGTTAACATATATGTGAGAGTGGATTTATTAAGAGTCATGGGCAAAATCAAGCCTTTGACTCATTTATGTCTCACACACAAGAATATAAATGATAACGGATGAGTAATATCCATAATATAGATATATAAATATCACTCAACAAGAAAAGATCAGAGCTCAACAGATGTATAAGCAAAATAAATAGACATTTTATGGAAGAAATATAAATGGTTTATAAATACATGGGAAAGCGCTTCGACTCCTTACTCATCGGGTGTATGCACATTATAAACCCTATACCATTTTACATTCATCACATTGTCAAAAATTAAAAAGTCAATGCTCTCGGGACAAAGATAAAGAATCAATCTGTATGGACTTACATAACCTGTGTCTGTAATTTCAATAAAAGCTACTGAAATATTGAAAGGTATCATAGATTTATGCTTGAAATAAATAATTTTAAAAACATACTGTTTGTGAGACATACTATTTGCTAGATTGTTTTTGCCACAAGAGCAAGAGATGTTTGTATTTTGTTTGTTTATGTTTTATCCTCAGCAGCCAGTACAATGTGTACACATATTCAGTGCTCAACCATGTTTTAACCACATTTTGTTGAATGTGTCATTCACAGAACTGAATTTCAAGTCCAACTTTATACATTTTCAATGAGAATATAATATCTCTGCAAAGAGGTTTTTAAACTAATTTGTATTTTTCCACTCTCATTTGAAACGTGGTGAGAACTTGGGAAGTGGAAAATTCCAGAACTTCAGAGAAGGATTTTAAAAATATTATTTGATTAATAAAATTGTGTGCTCCTAATAATCTTATCAAAAATTTATTGCTACTGGCATGCTTTAACAGATGTTGCATTATAAATAGTGAAGAGAAAGATTAAAGAGTAGCAGTGTTTATGGGAACCACATGGTTTTAATGTAGTTCTACATAATCTTTCCCACATGCAGTATTTTGATTTTTTCTCATTCTGGTGTAGTTGATTATATCTACTGAATTATATCTCACTCACTTGCCTCTGCCACCAATTCCTGTGTAACTTTGTTTACATAACTTCTCTAGGTCTTTGTTTTCTCATATGTAAGATAATGTTGGGTTGGTGGAAGGAAGCTTGTTTATTATATATTTATATTATAACTTGAATTTGAATTCAATTGGATTTTTTGAAGCCTTTTTTGACTACTACAATAATTTGAATAGAATTTTATCACTCATGCACCTCATCTCTTCTCAGGATCTTTCCTCTGAGTTTCTACTTTGTTTCAGATCATCTTTTTGGGCCATTGAGGCAAATTTGGAACATTTAGGCCTCCAGAATTTTTTTTGTTGTTGTTGTTAAATCATAGCTGTGTACCTTAGTGCAATCAAGGGGTACAACGTGCTGGTTTCATATACAATCTGAAATAATTTCATCAAACTGTTCAACGTAGCCTTTATGGCATTTTCTTAGTTATTGTATGTAGACATTTGTATTCTGCCTTTAGTAAGTAGACATTTTGTAGCCAAGAAAACAGATTCTGAGGATGTTTAAGAAATTCACCTAAGGGAAT
>CAUYPK010136693.1:0-13410 GCA_963574355.1 Loris lydekkerianus | reverse complement strand
ATATGGTCTTTGTTTTTTAATTTGTTTATGTGCTGAATTACATTTATAGATTTACATATATTGAACCAGCCTTGAGATCCTGGGATAAAACTGACTTGGTTTTGATATGTAATTTGTTTGATGTGTTGCTGGATTCTGTTTGTTAGGATCTTGTTAAATATTTTTGCATCTATATTCATTAGTGATATTGGTCTATAATTTTTTTTTTTTCTTGTTGGGTCTTTTCCTGGTTTGGGGATCAGGGTAATGTTTGCTTCATAGAACATGTCAGGTAGTCTTCCTTCTTTTTCTACCTTTTGGAACAGGTTGAGTAGTATAGGTACTAATTCCTCTTTAAAGGTTTGGTAGAATTCTGACGTGAAACCATGTGGTCCTGGGCTTTTCTTTTTAGGGAGGTTTTGTATGGTTGATGCTATTTCAGCACTTGATATGGGCCTGTTCAACATTTCCACCTGATTCTGATTAAGTCTTGAAGGTGACGTGCTTCCAAGTATTGGCCAATTTCCTTCTGATTTTCATATTTCAGAGAATAGTTTCTTGTAATATTCCTTAAGGATTTTTTAGATTTCTGAGGAGTCTGTTGTTATTTTTTCTTTGTCATTTCTGATTGATGAAATTAGAGATTTTACTCTTTTTTTCCTGATTAGGTTGGTGAACAGTTTATCTATTTTTTTTGACCTTTTAAAAAAACAGCTTTTTGATTTATTGATCTGTTGTATTATTTTTTTGTTATCAATTTCATTTAATTTTGGTATAATTTTGGTTATTTATTTTCTTCTACTGGGTTTGGGGTTGGAATGTTCTTTATTTTCCAGTTGCTTGCGTGTGCCATTAAGTTATTAACTTCCTCTTTTTCTGTTCTTTTGAGAAAGGCTTGCTGTGCTATAAATTTCCCTCTTAGAACTGTCTTTGTGGTTTCGCAGAGGTTCTGGTAGGTCGTGTCTTCATTTTTGTTTTGTTCCCAAAAATTGGCAATTTCTTTGTTCAGCATAAGGTTATTTAACTTTCATGGTTTTGTATGAGTATGTAGATTCCTGTTGTTACTCAGCTTGAGTCTCTTTCCACTGTGGTTCGAGAAGATGCATGGAATAATTTCTATTTTTTTAAATTTACTGAGGTTAGACTTGTGACCTAAAATGTGATTAATTTGGAGTAAGTTCTGTGGGCTGATGAGAAGTATGTGTATTCACTTTTGTTGAGATGAAATGTTCTGTAGATGTCTGCTAGATCGAAATGTTGAATGAGTCGGTTTAAATCTAAAATTTATTTTCTCAGCTTCTTGATGGAGGATTGATCCAACACTTCCAAAGGAGTGTTGAAATGTCCGACTATTATGGAGCTGGAGGAAATCAAGTTGCTTATGACTGTTAAAGTTTCTCTTATAAATTGAGGTGCATTCTGGTTGGGTGCATAGATATTAATAATTCAAATCTCATCATATTGAGTATTATCCTTAACAAATACGAAGTGACCATTCTTGTCCTTCTTTATTTTGTTGGTTTAAAGCCTATTGTATCTGCAAATAGAATTGCAACACCTGCTTTTTTCTGATTACCATTTGCTTGAAGTATGGATGACCATTCATTCACCCTGAGTCTGTGTTTGTCTTTTAAGTTAAGATGTGACTATTGTATCCAGCAAATATCTGGTCTAAGTTTTTGTATACAGTCAGCTAACCTATGCCTCTTTAGAGGACAGTTTAAGCCATTCACATTAATGGAGAATATCGATAAGTCTGGTGAAATTTTGAGTATCAAGTTTTTCAAAAGTCCTGTGGACATTTTTAATCCTTTCACCAGTGTGGAAGTTGGAGTTTGATCAGAATTTTGTAAGTGAGTTTACTTTTGTGTTATAGGATTGGGTTGATCATTATCAAGGATAGGTGTGAGAATATCTTGGAGAGCTGGTTTGGTTATGGCAAATTTCTTCAACATCTGAATGTTATTAAAGTATTTAATTTCTCCATTATAAATGAAACTCAGTTTAGCTGGATACAGGATCCGGGGTTGAAAGTTATTTTGCTTTTGGAGATTAAAAGTTGATGACAACCCTCTTCTGGCTTGAAAAGTTTCAGCAAAGAGATCTGTAGTCATTCTAATATTCTTCTTTTTGTATGTGATGGCTTTCTTTTGCCTGACAGCTCTGAGAATTTTCTCCTTAGTATTAACTTTCATGAAGTTAATTATGATATTCCTGGGGGATGTCTTATTGGGATTGAGTCGTGCTGGGGTTCTGAAGCTGTATGCTATATATATTTCAGAATCTCTAGGTATGTATGGAAAATTCTCTTTTATAATTTTATGCAGAACTGCCTCTGTGCCCGGTGAGACCACTTAATCCGTTTCAGGAATTCCAATGATTCGAAGGTAGGCCTTCTTTGAATTATCTCAGAGGTCTCTGAGAGAATGATTCATTTTTGCTCTCCATTTCTCTTCCTTTTTGAGAGTTTGGGAGCATTCAAAGGCTTAGTCTTCAATGTCAGAGATCCTTTCCTCTGCTTGCTCTACTCTGTTTCTGAGGGATTCTACTTTATTTTTCAGATTTTTGAGGGCTGCAATTTCTTGCTTCAGTGTGTCTATGTCTTTGGTGGTTTTGTCTTTAAATTCATGAGACAACTTTTGAATTTCTCCTCTAATTCCTAATTCTATTTTATTAATCTTGTTTGCCATCCAAATTCTAAATTTGATTTCTGACATCTCAGCCAGTTGTTTGTGCATGGAATCTTCAATTACCTCTGCCGTATCTTTCCTTGGGGAGGGGGATTTGATATATTCTAATTATTCATGTTACTGGAGTTATTGTCCTGATTCTGCCCCATGATTATTTTACTCCCTTTGATTTTTTTTTTTCTTCCTGGAGTTTTGTTGAGGACCCATACAGTGCTGTGGCCTGAGAAACTGGGACCTTGTTCGGTGTGGTGGGGCTAAGTGGTTTAGTCTTGTTTTCAGCTGATTTCTGTTCAACTATAGTTAAACAGTTACTCTTGATTGAAGTCTCAGCTGTGAAGAAATATCAGCATTTAAGTCTCCCCACCCACCATGAGCAACAATTGGAAAAGGAGAATCAAACCTTCCTACAGCCACGCACCCAAGGAATCACCTGAATAGTCCTCAGGCGATTGGCTCAGTTCAAAAGTTCCAAATCAATTGTCGCAGTCAGCAAGTGTCTCAGGTTGGAGAGTTTAAGAGGTCTATAGGAAGTGGATCACAGGGATCTGATGCTCTAATATGGATTTCTTCTGTGCTTCCTGGAATCAGGAGGAGCCACCCAGCAAGTAGATTAGTCTGGGAAGGTTGATGCCTCCTTCCGCACCTTGGAGCTCTGTTGCACCCAGTTGTTGTTAGCCCCACAGGCTATGACCCAGTCAGTTGTCTGCAGTGAGCAGATACTCCAGAATTTTGCACCTGCATAAACCCTAAGGATGTCTGTTTCTGCTTGTGCAAGCCACTGCTCTTGTCCTCTATCAAGTAGGGAGTGGTGAGGCCTTTTAACCTCAGGCACTTGATAGAGTCTGGGGGTGTTCACTCAGTTCTAGCCCCACCCTTAATTTATGTTACTGGCTGAACAGAACTACCCTTTTGGAGTTTGTTTCTGATTCTGCAGAGCCCCTGCTGAATTCCTCTGCAGAGGAGAGGCTGACTTGAGTTCCCACAACCTGTGCCTCAGGTTTTTACTGTTTTTACTCCTGCAGGTTTGTATTTGCAGTACGGTTAGATGTCAGCTGTAGCCTATTGGCCTCCTTTGTCTATAGGATAATAATTCCCTGAGGGCCAGGTGCGTCTTAGGCTCAGTAGAGTGGTCTTTTTGATCAGCCCCACCCTTAGAGTTTCCAAGCTCTGGGGGGTGCGTTTTCTAGTCCCCACATTTCACCCAAGCCAGTACTGCCTCTGGCAAACCCTTTACTCATGGGGACTGTGTTTCAGTCCAAGGTCTGATCCATGGTGGTTGCCATCTGAGAAGATGCCTGGCCTCATCTGATTGCCCAGGGAGACAGGAGTGGCTATGGGATATCTGGGAGTAGGCCTTGTTATTGCTAAAGACAGATGCTGCTCTGCACCTCTGGGCATGCTTCTTCTTTGTGATTCCCTCTTACCCGACTGTCATCTCCTCACTCTTGTGCTTTAGAATCAGCACTGTCCAGCTACATTCCAGGTCCTGTCTACACCTCTTGAGCAGTCACCCCAGAATCTGGACTTCTGGGTGGTAGTCCTCCAGACCTCAGAGTGATAGTGAAGTGGGGGGGGGAGGGTTGGGAACTCAGGGTTGCAGGTTGTAACACCAATCTCATTCAGAGTAAATGAGTAAATAGACAGATACAAAGGCTACCAGACACACTAGCCCACAAATACAAACACAGATAGAGTCACATAGATATACTGACAACACCCACAACAACAGGAACATAAAAACAACTGCAATAAAAATAGTGATAGTTGTAAAATAATTTTTAAAAAGGTAAAAAAGTGTTGTTTGTAGACAGGTTAAAAGAGAAGAAAGGAGAAATTAAAATTAGAAAAAAATAGAAATAAAAAATATATATCTATTGAAAAAGTAGTAATAAAAAATTAACAAAAAGCTCCTCCAAGTAAATGGTGAGGAAAAAACTGAGCAAAAGAACAAAAACAAACAAACAAAACAAGACAAAACAAACATAAAAAGAAAGACACCATCTACAAAACAGTTGTTCTGTGTGTAGAAATATACTTCTATATGTATGATGTAAGCTTCAGCTTTCCTAGGAATCTAATCATACTGCAATATACTTTCTGGATACCGGGTGGCGTAGTGTGCAGTTCCCAGGCTTATATCTGATTCACAGTTTATACTGTTACCATGGTAACCGCCTTCCATGGCTGATCACCATTTTGGAGTTTCTGTAAAAGTTTGTCACCCAAGTAAAGTGTAACCTCAACTTTTTTGCTCCAGACAGCACTCATGACCGACCTTTCCACTCAGTGCAGGAGTCCACACTTCTCGAATCTTTCCACTCTGCTCCCAGGTTCTCCTGTAAACTGGCAACTACATTTGGCTGTGGGGGTGTGCTGGTTTTGCAGCCGTGGTGGGAGTCAGCTCTTGTGGCTGGCACCGTGCCAGCTGATTCGATCAGCAGGAGGACTCGGAAACCTTATTCTGAGTTTTATGGTTCAGAGTTTCCCTTTTTAATTGGGACCAGCCAGTAGCAGTTTAGCCTGAACCACCAACCCCCTTTAGCCTTCTTCAACAGAAATGTTGTGGTCTTATTCAATCCCTGCTGTTCTGGGGGAGGGTCCCCACCCTTAGATAGTTCAGAATGTGGGTTTTCTTCCATTCAATTGTCCAACAGGTTGCTCAGTTCCCCGTGGTTTTGAGTGGCTCTCCTTTTGGATGCCTCTCTCAGTGCAGGAATAAATATTTGTTAATTGGGTTTTATCAGCATTTGCAATCTGTTGCCCACCTTAAGGGAGGGGCCTGCTGGCTGGCACGGCCAGGCGGGGAAGAATCTCTACAACAGAGTCTGTGATTTTAAATTACTTCTCAGATATAGCAGTTGGTACTTCACTGAGCATCGCCAGTAATCCACATCAGTAATCCACAGTTGGGGAAAGTCCAGACACCCTTTCCTCTCTCCGATGGCTCCTATATTTTATTTTTTAATCACAAAATTACCAATGAGAAAAATAAAGCATCAATTAGAACTATGAACACATGTGTCTTGATGGCAGTGGTAGTGTAAGACAACTTTCATAGTGAGCTGAGCTATGAAATACCAGCCAGCAGATGAAATACAGTTCCATAGTAGCCATTTTAGTGCATTTACAAATTAGGCACTGCACACTTTTGATTTTAATCAATATATAATAGTAAGAGTTTGGGCTTGGGAGTTTGGACTTGGAATGCCTTTGCTTTGCCTTTCATTAAATGCATGACCATGGACAAGGATTTAAGAGCCACATGCCTCAGTTTACCCATCTTCAAAACAAGCATGAAAGCAATAGTTCATGCCTTGGGTCACTGGGGCAATGACATGAAATAGCACACACACACAAGACACAGCAAGTGTTTGGACTACGATTTCTTATCACGAACTTTAGAATTTCTTCCTGAGAACCTCTCATCTCACATCAGAACAATTCTGGTCATGGCCTTTAGTTTGGTTGTGGTTTTTTAAGTCACATGGCACTGGACTGGAGTTGTAGGTCATCCTGGTAGAAATCAGGGGACAGATGCTTAAGATGCTGTGACGTTCCGGTCCATGCAGTGCAAAGGTGGGGATGAGACAAAGTCCTCCATTTCCTGGGTTTGCCCTTCTAAGCAACATTTAATCTGAAGACTCCCAGCATGGGTAGAATTATGAGAACAGAAAATGGAACCAATAATATATCTTTAAAAAATATTTTCATGAAAAGCTTATTGAGATATAATTTGCAAACTGTAAAATGTATTTAAACTGTGCAATTCAGTGGTTTGGAGCATTTTCAGAAGACTATGAGACCATCACCAATGAAGAAGCTGTAGCCCTGACAGCCATTCCCACCCTCTCCTCCCCTCATTGCCTCATACTGCCAACTACTAAACTACCCATCTTTGTGTATATGCCCATCCTAGACAGTTCATACAACAGAAACACATAATATACACATGGATTCTTCCACTAAGCATGATGCTTACGTGATGCTAAATGTTGTAGATATTTTCCTTATTCTATACTGTGGTATAGATCAGAAATTCATTCTTTTTTTAATTTTATTTTTTAATTAATTCTTTTGTACATAGATCATAAATACATTTATGCCAATTTCAGTGTGTTGATTATTTGTACATATTGGAGTGCTTACATTGTACAAATAGGCATAGCTTTCATCTCATTTACCCATTTATAGCATTAGGATATTTGTGTTCTACACATGATGGAACCAATTTGTACTTGAAATGTGTTCCATAGTTGTGGTCCTCCTATTATCCCCTATTATCCCTCCCAGCCCCTCCCCAACACACCTCATCCCCTTCCCTCCTTCATCATACCCTAAAGTTGTGTTTCATTTTTCATATGCAACTGTGAGTTATTGTAAATTGGTTTCACAGTAGTGCTGAGTACATTGAATATATTTTTTCCCATTTCTGAGATACTTTGTTAAGAAGAAGATTTTCCAGCTCCATTCATGTAAACATAAAGGAGGTAAAGTCTCCATTTTTTTTTTTACTGCTGCATAATATTCCATGATATACATATACCATGATTTATTAATCCATTCATGGGTCGATGGGAACTTGGGCTTCTTCCATGACTTGGAAACTATGAATTGAGCTGCAATGAACAATCTTGTACAAATATTTTTATTGCCAAATAATTTTTGGTCCTTTAAGTATATAAATAGTAGAGAAATTCCAGTATCAAAAGGCAGGTCTACATTTAGATCCCTCAGTGTTCTGCAAACTTCCTAGTAGCTTGCAGTCCCACCAGAAGTTTAGAAATTTTTCATTTTCTCCACATCAATGCCAACATCTGTTGTTTTGGGATTTTGTGATGTGGACTATTCTTACTGATGTTACATGGTATCTCACAGTAGTTTCAGTTTGCATTTCTCTGATGATTAAAGATGATGAGCATTTTTTCATATGTCTGTAGGCCATGAGCCTGTCTTCTTTAGAGAAGCTTCTGTTCGTGTCTCTTCACCACAATGACATGGGATCACTTGTGTTTTGCTTATTTCTGAGTTTGAGTTTTCTGTGGATTCTGGTTATTAGACCTTTGTCAGTAGCATAACTTGCAAAAATCCTCTCCCTTTCTGAGGGCTGTCTATTTGCATTACTTAATGTGTTCGTGGCAGTTCAGAAGCTTTTTAATTTGATCAATTTCCAGTAATGAATTTTTGATGTAGATTCAATTGCTCTGGGTGTCTTCCTCATGAAGTATTCTCCCAGGCCAATTTTCTCAAGTGTTTCCCCTGCACTCTCTCTAAGAATATTTATAGTTTCATGTATTAAGTTTAAGTCCTTTAACCCGTGACAGTCAATTTTTGTTAGAGAAGAAAGATGTGGGTCCAGTTTCAGTCTTCTACAAGTTGCCAGCCAATTCATTCATCACCTTTTATTTGAATAGGGAATCTTTCTCCCAATTTATATTTTTAATAGGCTTATCAAAAGTCAAATGATGTTAAGTGTCTGGGTTCACCTTTTGGTCTTCAATTCTGTTCCATACATCTTCCTCTCGATGTTTGTGCCAGTACCATGCTGTTTTGATCACTATCAATTTATAATAAAGTCTGAAGTCTGTAAGTGTGATTTCTTCCAATTTGTTTTTATTTCTGAGTAATGTCTTGGCTATTTGAGTTTTTTTCTGTTTCCATATAAAATAAAGTACTATTTTTCCAGGTCTTTAAAATATCACAGAGGTGCTTTAATAGGGATCACGTTAAATCTGTAAGTTGATTTAGGTAGTATAGACATGTTAACAATGATTTTTCCCAACCATGAGCATGGTATATTTTTTCATTTGTTAACTTCTTCAGCTATTTCTTTTCTCAGAGTTTCATAGTTCTCTTTTTAGAGATCTTTCACATCCTTAGTTAGATACACTCCCAATATTTTATCTTCTTTGGCACTATTGTAAAGGGAATAGAATTTTTTATTGTTTTTTCCTGTTGACTCTTGGTGTATATAAAGACTACAGATTTATGAGTGTTAATTTTGTATCCTGAGATATTACTGTATTCTTTGATCACTTCTAGGAGTTTTGTAGTTGATTCCCTGGGGTTTTCCAGATATATAATAATATAGTCTGCAAAGAAATACAATTTGATCTCTTCTGGTCCTATTTGGATCTCTTGATTGCCTTTTCTTGCCTGATTGCGGTGGCTAGAACTTCCATTACAATGTCAAAAACCAGGCATCCTTGCCTGGTTCCTGATCTAAGTGGAAATGTTTTCAATTTTACTCCATTCACTATGAAATTGGCTGTGGTTTTGCTGTGGATGGCTTCTATAAGTTTAATAAATGTTTCCTCTATACCTATTTTCTTAAGTGTTCTGATCAAGAAAAGATGCCAGATATTGTGAAAAGCTTTTACTGTATCAATTGAGAGAATCATATGGTCCTTGTTTTTTAATTTGTTTATGTGATGTATTATATTTTTGAATTTACATATATTGAATCAGTTTTGGGGCCCTGGGATGAAATTCATCTTGTTGTGCTGTATAATTTATTTGATGTATTTGCTAGGATCTTATTGAATATTTTTGCATCAATATTCATTAGAGATATTGGTAGATAATTTTATTTTCTTTTTCTGGGTTTTTGCCTGGTTTGTTTATCAGGTTGATATTTGCTTTATAGAATGAGTTGAGAAGTATTTCTTCTTTTTCTATGTTTTGGAAAAGATTAAGTAATATAGGTACTAGTTCCTCCTTAAAGGTTTGGTAGAATTCTTATGTGAAGACAGAGGTCCCAGGCTTTTATTTTTGGGGAGATTTTTTATAGTTGATGCTATTTCAGAGGTGTTATAGGCTTGTTCAACATTACTACTTTTTTCTAGCTAAGTCTGGGAGGGTGACATGTTTCCAAGTATTGGTCTATTTCCTTTAGATTTTCATACTTCTGAGAGTAGAGTTTTATGTAGTGTTCATTAAGGATTTGTTGAATTTCTGAGAAGTCTGTTGTTATTTGGCTTTTATCATTTCTGATTGATGAAATTAGGGATTTTACTCTTGTACTTCTTGTTAGGTTAGATAATGGTGTACCTATTTTATTGACCTTTTCAAAAAACCAACTCTTTGGTTGATCTGTTGTATGATTTCTTTGTTTTCAATTTCTTTAAGTTTTCCTCTAATTTTAGTTGTTTTTTTTCTGCTGTGTTTAGGGTTGGAATATTATTTATTTTCCAGTTGCTTGAGATAACCCATTAGGTTATTGACTTCTTCTCTTTCTGTTCTCTTAAGAAAGGGTTGCAACATTACAAATTTTCCTCTTAGGACTGTCTTTCTATATCACAGAGGTTCTGGAAGCATGTGTCTTGATTATTGTTTTGTTCCAAAAATTTGGCAATTTTCTTCTTAATCTCATCTATGACACAGCTGTCATTTAGCATTAGGTTGTTTAGTTTCCATGTTTTTGTAAGCATGTGGAGATTCCTGTTGTTACTGAGTTCAACTTTTATTCTGTGGTGGTACAAGAAAATACAGGGAATGATTTCTATTTTTAAAAATTTGCTCAGGTTAGACTTGTGACCTAATACATGATCAGTTTTGGAGGATGATCCATGGGCTGATGAGAAGAATGTGTACTTGGTTTTGTTAGAATAAAAAGTTCTATAGATGTCTATTATACAAATGTTAAATGCTTAAGTTTAATTCTAAAATTTCTTTGCTTAGCTTCTTTTTTGAGGATCTATCCAACACTGCCTGAGGACTGTTAAAGTTTCCAACAATTATGGTGCTGGGGGATTGCTCATGTCATGTAGAGTTTCTCTTATAAATTGAGGCAAATTCTGATTGGGTGCATAGATGTTGATAATTGAAATCTCATCTTGTTGAGTGTTGCCCTTAACAAATAAATTGTGACCATTATTGTCTTTTCTTACTTTGATTGGTTTAAAGCCTATTGTATGTGTGAACAAAATTGCAACAACTGCTTTTTTTCTGATTTCCATTTTCCTGAATTATAGATGACCATCCTTTCAACCTAAGTTTATATTTATCTTTTAAGGTAAGATAATATTATTGAATGCAACAGATGTCTGGCCTGAGTTTTTGTGTCCAGTCAGCCAACCTGTGTCTATTTAGAGGGGACTTTAGACCATTCACGCTAATTGAGAGTCATTATAAACATGACAAAGTTTTGGGTTTGAGTTTTTTTGAAAGTCCAGGGGATATTTTTAATCCTTTTACCACTATGGAATTTGGAATTTGATCAAAAATTTCTGAGTTATTTTACTTTGGTGGTGGAGGATTGTGTTGTTCACCATGGAGAATAGGTCTGAGAATTTCCTGAAGAGGTGGTTTAGTTATGGCAGATTTTTTCAACATGCGAATGTCATTCAAGAACTTAAATTCTCCATCATAGGTGAAACTCGGTTTAACTGGATAAAGAATCCTGGGTTTAAAGTTATTTTTTTTAAGGAGATCAAAGATCGATGATCACTCTCTTCTATCTTAAAAACGTTTCAGTGGAGAGATCTGAAGTCATTCTAATGTTCTTCTCCTTGTATGCAATGATTTTCTTACTTCTTACAGCTTTCAGAATTTTCTCCTTCATATTAAATTTATCAAAATTAATTATACTATGTCTATGCAAATTTTTATTCAGTTTGAGTTGTGCTGGTGTTCTGAAAGTGTCTGCTATCTGAATTTCAGAACTTCAGGGCATGTCTGGAAAATTCTTTTTAATTATTTCATGAAAAAAAGCATCTGTATTCTTTGCAGCAAGTTCATCACTTTCAGTTATTCCTATAAGGCCGATATTAGACCACTTTTAGTTATCCCAGACCTCTCTGAGATAATGATCCATTTTTGTTCTCCACATTTTTTCCACTTTGAGTGTTTGGGAGCATTTAAAAGCTTTGTCTTCAACATCAGAGATTCTTTCCTCTGCCTGCTCCATTCAGTTACAGAGGAATTCTACTTTATTTTTTAGATCTTTGAGGGCTGCAAATTCTTGCTTTAAAATGTGTCAAAATCTTTGGTCATTTTGTCTTTAAATTCCTTAAATTCTTGAGGCATTTTTAAAATTTCTGCTTTAAATTCAAATTTCATCATTTCCTTTATTTTGTTGATCGTATTTGATATTCAAATTCATTTTTTATTACTTTTTATTGTTAAATCATAGCTGTGTACATTAGTGCAAGCTCCTGTACCCATTCTAAGATGCACCATAGATGTGGCCCCACCCATTACTCTCCCTCTACCAAAACCTCCTCCCTCTCATCCCCTTCCTTGGCCCTTCCCCATAGTCTTGTGCTATAGTTGGTTTATAGCCTTCATGTGAAAGCTTTAATTTAGCTTCATAGTAGGGCTGAGTACATTGGATACCTTTTCTTCCATTCCTGAGATACTTTGCTAAGAAGAATATGTTCCATCTCCATCCATGTAAACATGAAAGAGGTAAAGTCTCCATCTTTCTTTTAGGCTGCATAGTATTTCATGGTATACATGTACCACAATTTGCTAGTCCATTCGTGGGTTGATGGGCACTTGGGCTTTTTCCATGACTTAGCAATTGTGAATTGGACTGCAATAAAAATTCTGGTACAGAAGTCTTTGTTATATTGTGACTTTTGGTCTTCTGGGTATAAACTTAGTAAAGGAATTATAGGATTGAATGGCAGGTCTATTTTTAGGTATCTAAGTATTCTCCAAACATCCTTCTACAAGGAATATATTAGTGGGCATTCCCACCAACTGTGTAGAAGTGTACCCTTCTGTCTACATCCATGCCAACATCTCTGGTTTTGTGATTATGTTATGTGGGCTACTCTTACTGGTGTTAGGTGATATCTCAAAATAATTTTGATTTGCATTTCTCTGATGATTAGGATTATAAGCTTTTTTCATGTGTTTGCAGATTTTGATTCTGTCTTCTTTAGAGAAATTTCTCTTTAAGTCCCAAGCTCATTCTGAAATAAGGTCACGTGTTCTTTTCCTGCTAATAAATTAGAGTTCTCCGTGGATTCTGATTATGAGACCTTTATCTGAGGTATAACCTGCATATATTTTCTACCATTCTGAGGGCTGTCTGCTGGCTTTACTCACTATATTCTTGGCTGTGCAGAAGCTTTTTAGTTTGATCAAGTCCCAGTGATGTATTTTGGATACTGCTTCAATAACCTGGGGAGTCCTCCTCATAAAATATTCACCCAGGCCAATTCCTTTAAGATTTTTCTCTGTACTTTCTTCAAGTATTTTTTATAGTTTCATGTCTTAAGTTTAAATCTTTTATCCAGTGAGAGTCTATCTTATTTAATGGTGAAAGGTGTGGGCCCAGTTTCAGTCTTCTACAGGTTGCCAACCAGTTTACCCAGCACCATTTGTTAAATAGGGAATCTTTTCCCCACTGAATTTTTTTAATTGGTTTGTCAAAGATCAAATAAAGGTAAGTAGCTGTATCTATATCTCGGTTCTCTAGTCTGTTCCAGCCATCTACTTCTCTGCTTTTGTGCAGTGCCATGATGTTTGATCACTATTGATGTATAGTACAGTCTCAGGTCTGGGTAGCATGATTCTTGCTGCTTTGTTTTTATTGCTTAGTAATGTTTTGGCTATTCGATGTTTCGTTTTTTTTTTGTTTTTTTTTTTTTGATTCCATATAAAATGAAGTATTATTTTTTCAAGATCTTTAAAGTATGACAATGGAGCTTTAATAGGTATTGCATTAAAATTATATATTGCTTTGGGCAGTATGGACATTTTAACAATTTTGATTCTTCCCAGCCATGAGCAT